>OMKK01085134.1:0-21011 GCA_900302305.1 Polymixia japonica
TCCCCTGAAATAAATAAATTTGGAATTATGAAATAAAAGTCCCCTGAAATAAATAAGTGTAGTCCTTTATTTCATTTTGAAATAAAAAACAATTTCTTCATTTATTTATTGAACTATATTGACTCATTTCTATATTTATATTTACATTTATTTGTATATTTATTGTCTCATTTATTTATTTCACGATTTATTTCATAGCCATATTTATTTATTTCATATGTATTTATTTATTTAATATTGACTTAAATGTCATTCCATAGAGATCAGATCAAACTGGGTGTGTGTTTCCAGGCAGGAGTCAGGTGACACATGTTGTTAGAAGCAAGTATCCTCCCAATTTAAGGAATAAATCTCCCTCCATATTAAAACGTAGACACTGGGATCACCTAGTTAGTGCTGTTTTTGTGGTATGAGTATGTGTAACGTTAGCCATCGTTCTACCAATTTACAGTTACCTGATATATCCACAACTTTGAGCCAAGAGGCTAATGGAAACTTCTCTTTAAGTATCTGTGTAATCCGGACCTCTCCATCAGTCTGTGAGGACAAACATCTCAACGCCTGTCCAGAAAACACCTACGGTGTCAAGAGCAATTAGTGCAATTAATGAAAGAAAGAAAGCCCCACTTCAAGTCTGCAAGATGTTGTTAAGCAAACTGTATTATTAAAGATAATGTAATTTACATTAATCCGACATTAATCCGATTAATCCGACTATGACAACTGTCATAAACGCATCTTTACCTGATTAATGCGAAGAAATCGGGAAACAGATATCATAGTTGCCGGTTCCGCTCCGTTTTGACGTCAACACTTATTAAACGTAGCAGTAACCATAAAGCCTTTATCTTCTTGTATTTTTAATGACGATTGACATCCATGTGTTATTATAGAGATTGTACAAAATCCACCACTAGTTAAATTACTGTTTTAAAAGTCATGCCCTCGGATAGCTCCGTCGACTCCAAAACATTCTTCGTCGCAATAATATGACGCAACAGAGGGCAGGAACATCCGGGTACCCGCTGCAACATTTTAGACGCAGCCAATCACCGTCATCATTAAAAGTCAGCAAAACTACAGTATAGAGTTTTTACTCATTTACGATCTAAATGAGTTGTCCTTTAGACAGGACTCTGCAAGAAGTCATTTTTCTGTGTGGCTATCTGTGTCTGGACACTGCTGCTCTCTGCTGGACGCAAGGTAGTGCAGCTTTTTTAACACAATCTACAAACTACACAACACTGAACCACAAAATGTACCTTTAATTAAACTTACAATCCCACTGTGGGCGCTTAATGTTACAGTTACCAGAGATCTAATTCTTAAAAGTGTAGCCCAAGTTGCTGATGTAACAAACAATACATATACACACACACATATACACACACACACACACACACACACACATACACACACACTCACACACACACATTGGTTGGTGACATGGAAGGATTATCTTTGACACAACTGAAACCAAAGAAGCATGTCTGTATAATGAAAAGAGAGCCCTATCATATTCAAAAGAAACTATAGCTGCCAAAGTGTTGAACAAAACACTTTTTGGGGAATCAATCACTTCCAAGGAAAGGAAAAATATGTGGTGTTGTAAGACTCACCTTTTCTTACCTTGAGAGGCTTCTCCTCAAATATCCTTCCCCAAGGAAGTGCGTAAGGTAAAACATAAACATACAAGAGTTTTGATAGCACCAGTGACCATAATTTATATTTCATTATAAATTTATATTCATAATCAATATTTAATGATCTTGTATATTTTAGGAGGAATGACAGCAACTCATAACTTCTATGTGAAAAGAGTGAACAAAGTATAGTAGGGCAACTGTCACTACTGGTACATAAGCAAATACTGTATGTCAAAAAGTATTATCAAGAAGTATGCATAGGCTAAAATGTACACAATAAAAAAACTCCATGGACATACTTTTATTTTCTAACAATAAGAAACATATGCAACATTTCCCTTAAGAAAATTAACCATGTTTTACAGAGATCTGAAGACATTTGACACTATAGTAAATGAGTTCCTACACATCCCCATCAAACCTTCACCCCAACATAGATACATAAATTGTAACATACAAATTGAATTTTTTTTTGGGAGGGTTTTGAAGTTGCACATTGAAAAGCACTACAAAAGTGTTTTTGTCTTAATCCGACGGGTTTCCATGCGGGATAAAATATCCATGCAAATCCACGTGGAGCTCCGTGCTAACATATGCTCGCGCTACCTCCTTGAACGACTTTGCATCAAGCACGAGGAGGAAGTCAGCCTGACCTGGGTTTGAGTTGACGACTGACGTTAAAACCACACCTGTAAAGGGAGGGAGTAGGATATTGTGAGAACACTTACTGGAAAAGGGTATTATCAACGTCATATTCTATCTACACAAAAGTACATGGCCTAATATTTCAATTCACTACGACAGGTTTACCGTCGTCTTCTCTCTCTCCATTGGGCCTGGGGACGAACACAGGCTCCGACGGCCCGCAGTTGACCTCGCTCCACTCTACCGTCTTGTTGGTTTCTGTGTCATACTTCATTATCTAATGGGATTTGTAAGGTTAAAAAACATTAGTTTTCATTTTATGTTCCTGTCTGAAGTCACTTAAAATTTCAACACAATCACGACAAAATATTCTAGAAACCTGAGTAGTAATAGAGGCCCAGAAGAAGATTGCTGTTAGCTAGAGACAGAAATCATACCCAGAAATATTTTTATCAGCAATTTAAAGGCGAAATAAATGAAAAAAAAACAAAGAAAAGAAATAAAGAATGAAAAAAAATAAAAGATGATGATTTTAAGTTGAGCTTGATGCAGGACACATTTTTTAGTGACTAAGCAAATGCAGTCATATATATTACAGCATAAGTAAACAAGATTGAAGATAAATTACGAGTCGGTATGCAGCAGAACAGTCCAGTCAGACCGATCCTCTCAGACTGATTTTTTTATTTTTTTATTTTATTGGTTTATTTGTCAGGGACAATGCATATTAATAAACAAAAAAATGTAGGAACAATAAATTATAAATGTGCCAGAATTAGCCAAGAGGCTAGTTTCCATCTGCTGTCCCTGGCCTGATGTTAAAAAGGCAACCTGAAATAACAATATGTTGTAAAAACAAACAATAAAAATCGGGCAAGACATGGGCACAAGACACAGGACACATTGAGCACTTGGTCATTTTTGGATCATTTGTCTCTTAGCTTCAGATGCTCTGTCTGAGAGGATCGTACCTCCACCTGTACGCCGCACAAATCAGAGACGTTACATCGTGACTTCTTTCAGAGGCTTTGCTGGCAAGACGAATCAGTTGACCAGCTATTTAATATCAACTTTCACCACAAATCTGCTAACGTTGGTCTTATTTTTTTTAGAATGTAATAGACCGCCACAAAGCACTTTGTCCACTTTGACCAATATTGTGATGGAACTATTGCATAATGAACCATATAGAACTTTACCTTAGTTGCCATTGCAGACGTCCCAATACAACTCATGTAGACAAACTGGTGCTTCTTTCCATTATAGTCATAGTTGATTTTGGGTATTTCAACACCTGTTGTAATCAATTTCCAAATTCAACATCTTTTTATATCCACATCAAGACACTGGGTGAAAATAAATATTTTAGCAGTGGGAACTATACTCATTGTGTAATGATAGTATGTTACTACACCATTGTGTAATAGTATGAATTCAGCAGTATTAGATTTACTTTGACAAAGTACTTCTGGCTGACAGAGTAGTTTGCTGTCCTTCTTCTTCAAAGCGCTGGCTGTTGTGTATTTGATTTTCACCAGGTCTTCTCCTACAGCAGTTCCCTGCAGAGAATGTCAAACAATAACACAATACTGTCAGAGCTGCTTCTATATTATTTTTGATTCATTTATTAATAATTCATAATAAAAATACCCACCTTGTCAGACTGTAGGGGGAGAGCAAACCTCTTGTAGGCCGTCTTACAGTAAGCATTGCCTGAGTCTGAACCAGGCTCCTTCAGCTTTTCCAGATAGAACATGTCATAACCACTGTTATCCTCATAGGCGATGACATCGACGATCACGTGACCGTTGTCTTCGAAAGCATTCACGTGATGATAGACAATCATTGCTCTTGTGTAGAACGTCGTCTCAAGCTCTTTGCCAGTCCGCCTGTCTATCAGGTGAATCAGAGTCTATTCAGAAGGTTAAACAAATAGAAATCAGATGAGTAAATTGGTAAATTTATTCAAAGTTGATAATAATATATATATATATTATTATATATTATATAATATATGTATTATATATATAATGCATAATAACCCCTCACGTTTTCATCAGGACAGTATTTGAGACAGCTCGCCCAACTGACGCCCCTCATGTATGCGGTGGCCATCTTGAGGATGTCCAGTTTGAAAGGCTGCTCGATGAAGATGAAGTAGTTGTCCGTCATGCCGAAGCTGTGGTAGTAGCTGGGGCTGAGGAGGGAACGGCAGGGAACCGTGCCGATCACCTCCATGTTCTTCATCGCAGGTGTGTCCTTGTCTGACCGTGGGAAAGAGCACGCAAGAATGACTATCATTACATCACTAAAATACTTAGCGGGTACCCCGATGTTTCAGACTTAAAGGAGAGCAACTTAATCGAAAAACAGTATTATTCAGGTAAATAACAAGTGAAACCTTGCTCCCTTCCTTAATTCTTGGCACAACTGTTTCCTCAACCACAGAAAAGATATGCTTCTTATCTCACGAGTCCTCTGGCCTCATTTCCACGGAAAAACATACAACATACTTTCAACCAACCAAAGCAAGTGTTGGCTCTCTAGAAAGTAACGCAGCTTGAATCAATAACAAAACATGCATGTTTTTTAAAAGAGCTGTTGCAAACTGCCTCAATTTGAGTACAAAAATCACTTTCATTCTCATTTGTTTTCTAGGGTTTCCATTGACATGTGAGAATGAAGCACAGCTAAACAATTTTCATACCTTTCTCAGAACCGGCCGGCACCTTGAACAAGACATATTTAGTCTTGCCCTTTTCCGCTATCGAAGTCCCCATACTGTAGGTGTTGCCCTCTTTGTCGTAATGTGGATGGGATATCACCAGGTTCAAAGGAAGGTATTTGCGGTAGTCCACCTAGATACAGTAGGAGTTCAGATAGACCCGTAAATAAATACACATTCACTATGATGTTTGTCAAAGTATCCACCTTAGGAACAAAAAGCTTGTATTACCTTTTCTAGAGTTTCCAAGGTCAAGGGATCAATTTTTTGGATGTAGTTTGTTTCACAGGTGGCATAATAATCTTTCCCGTATCTGATAATATTACTGCCGCAGTTGTCTGTGAAGTCTGGCACTGTGTGATTAAGGAAGGTAACTGCCCTAAAAAGTGGGAGA
This sequence comes from Polymixia japonica, assembly GCA_900302305.1. Taxonomy (NCBI): domain Eukaryota; kingdom Metazoa; phylum Chordata; class Actinopteri; order Polymixiiformes; family Polymixiidae; genus Polymixia; species Polymixia japonica. The sequence goes on from OMKK01085134.1 coordinate 5,411, forward strand.
AAACTTGGTAAATAGTTATTAATAGGAAGGCTTATATTATACTAGTTTATGCCAACTAATCTGATTTGGTCAAAGAGGCATTTCAGTTGCACCTTGTACCTAGTGTATTAATACCATGCCCATGATAATGGTGTTTATATGACTTGTATTACACCAACTACGAAAGCATGTGTGCTGTCAAGAATGTATTCTTCAAACTAGCACATATGTTAAAAAAAACAACAACAAGAGATATCAAGAAAGATCAGTATCCTTGATTATTATGGGAGGCCACATTCACACCGTTGCGCCTTTTATCCTTTTTTTTTCCCCTTTGTAAGTTTGTCAAAGTTCATGGTCTTAGCGAGGCGTCGTGATGCGGACCGCAGTTTTTGTTAACTGACCAGTTGATCACAACAAAAGGGGGTTGGCAGGATTTCATGCTGTGTAGGCAGTTAAACTGACAGTTCAACTCATTCATCTGCCGCCGTCGCCACAGAACAACATGATCAGTAGAATAAAATTCACAAAATTGATAAACGCAACGTGCATTTGTCTATCTGTTGTTTATTTATGTAACCGATGTGTATTTTAAATGCAAAAAAAAAAAAAACTATTTTGTGAAAGTCTTCTTTGCTGGGATTTTTACATACTTTGGTGAATCCAAAGTTACTTGACGTCTCATGTTTAGTTGCTTCACTGTCATTCTGATCATAACATTAACGGCCTGTTGATTATTTTTGCCGTAATAAAACGCCGCACTTTGCCACTCAATAACTCACTCGTGTCCGCTTGGACATGAATTCGAGAGCAACGAGTCTTTGCAATACATACCGTTGGTCTGAAATATCTGAATAAGAAGTAGCACAACAACTTCTAAAGTATTTAAAAGCTACCCTAATGTTTATGGTTTTGGGTAAAATCAAGGGAGTTCCTACCTGGAGATGAAGTTCTTGCCTGGATCAGGATAGGCCATTGTCCCCATTTCAGACACAACTATCCTTTTGGCTGCCATGTTTTCTTTATACGTTTCGCTTCTCAAGTATCTGCTCCGATAGACCACCTCTCCTGGAATAGTCATTGTTGTAGTCACCAAATCTTTTTCATTAACAGCGAAAGGCATTAGCACCAGTTATCTATCATAAACTCTTACCATCTTTGAATGTGAAGCTGTGCATGAGGGCCATGCCGTCAAACCAATGGTTATAGGATGTCTCCCCCACAGAGAACACGCCAGGGCCATTTCTTAACAATGTACCTCGGAGCCAACTGGGAATATGACCTAAATCAGAGGAAAAGAGCATTTTTTTTTTTAACTTGCACGAGAAGTTAAAAGCAACAACAAACCCTTGCTGGCAGGTTACCTTGAGTGTCCGCCTTGTGTGGTTCAGGCCTTTCCTCTCTGTTTTTAGTGTAGTCATAAGACATAATTGCTAAGTTGTGGAGAACTCAAGCCTTTGGAGCCATTGTCGCTTATAAAGATCACGTCAGCCACTCCCTTTTATGTAATTTTCTTTTAGGGGCTGGTCAATACATCTTATCTTATCATTCTTCTGGTCTGAGAACAGATATGTGTGCTGATGGCCGACTTGGAGAGCATTCAGAGAGCGTGAAGCTTACAGCGTCATGGGTCTAAAGGGAGTTCTGAACAGTGTGGTTATCGGCTCCTCTGGTTCCTTTTGCACATAAAGAGCTTCAACTATTCCTGTGGAAATGAGGGAACGCTGCACAGCTGTGCACACCAGATCACTGGTAATACCTGCTGCCAATCTCTGTAGCAATACTCATTTTTGACTCAATCAATTGTAGACACAGTCTTTCAAGATCAGTCTTTATAAAATCAAGTATTCTGGCATTTTAATAACATTTACAAAATATAGGCCCTAAAGACAACATAAATAAACTACTGTACCTGCTGATCTTGGACCTGCCATTATAGATAACCAAACCTACAGACGACCTTTGCCCTTTGACCTTTGTTAAATTCGTATAGATTATAGTTTACATGCTCAATGTAAAGGTTAGCCTATTTAGTTGTTGTTGTTTTTGTTTTATGATGTTGTCATATTTCTCTATGTTTTCTTTTTTTTTTTACATGGTTATATAACAAAGCATATCCTAATGAAACATCATAGTCATTGCTTTCTTACAGCAAATAGTTTGTTATTGGCTTTTTCAATAGACTACAGTGGTTACAACACTGACCACCTCATTAATTTTGATGGAAGCCTCTGTTTCTGCTTCCTTCTTCTTCTCTTTAGTTCTACAGTAAATACCATCTTGAGTCTAAAGACCATGTTTTTCCTTTAGAATTTTAAAATCCTGGATTTCCACATTCTCAACAACAGTGGACAATACCTTCAACATCCATTGTTTAAGTCTTAACTCATACGTGTCTGTTTTGAATTTAGAACTCTTAGTTAGAATTTAGAACTCTTAGTTAGAATTTAGGACTCTTAGTTAGAATTTAGAACTCTTAGTTAGAATTTAGGACTCTTAGTTAGAATTTAGGACTCTCTTTAGGCTTCCATAACATCGGGTGTAAATCACAAATGGAAAATCAAAAATAATTCTAAGAATTATGCAAGCATTTATTCTGAGAATTAGACAAGCATGATGCTGTGTTCACGATTTCAGTTGATAATGCTTTTATGCTATCATGTCATGGCATTGTATCTAGGATTACTAGAATTTGTGACGCAAACGTGCCATAATTAAAAAAACTACCTCATAAACAGATAATTATGTAGCCATAATCATTTTGTGACAAAATGCTATACTGGTAACTGAGGTATTGTTCATAAATATATATTGATTTATGATCTGTCCAGCTATAAACTCTATAAACTGTGCTGTTAATGCTGTAGACTGCATTAACAGTCTGTCATGTTGCCTGTTTTATTGTCTATATAATATAACAAAGATAATGCTTGTAAAGATATGATTGCATGTCATCTTCCCAGTATTGTATCTTATTCTCATTGTGCTGTTGGCTACAGTGATACGCATCATGGTGTTAATTAACTTTTTCGTCTCATTGTTACCTCATTTGACAACTATTATTTTGGTGTTTTGAGACATGTCTGCTATTGTTACGCAGACGATAAACACAACTAAAACCTGCCGATGCCCTGATGGTGGAGTAGATTGTTCACCTGTTTACTAAGTTATGACAGCATGAATTTGAATTCAGCTTCACTTGTATTTCCTCCTTTTCGTCATTTGTAAAAAGAACGCTAAACTACGTATCAGGAATGACATGCTGTTTAATTGTATCGGCTTCAATTGTAATCAATTGTATTGATTGATATTCAGAGATGGGATCTCAGCTTTTAGTCAAATTGAAAACTGGAAAAGATTACAGCAAATATACTGCAGTAGCAGAAAAGGCACTTAAATAATAGGTTTAGCCCAACAACCTAAATAGTTACAATTTATAGTTCGTTTACGTTGTCAACCTCTCTGCTGATAACAGCGCTTCACGTGTTACAAGATATTTTGCAAGGAAACTGTCCAACCTTTGTCCTGGCGGAAGAAGGCGTTCTTGCTTTAAATCTATCATTCGGTTGCGTTTAGTCATCTTATGCCTTTCCTGACACACTCTCCAGGTTCACGGGACTCACTTTCCAAGAACTGGGAGCAACGGTGGCCGACAAGATCCAGTGGAAAGACTGAGGCGTCCGAGATCTCGACGACGAGTCGAAGGATGATGATGATAGTGATCTAAAAGGGTAGTGTCAGAATTTGAAGCAGTTGAATCCATATCTGGCTTACTTATAAATTGTCATAAAACATTAATCTACCAAAACTGCAGTGTTTTAACAAACTCCTGTGAATTATATTAATATGCTGTTTTGAGCAGTCCATGTTGGCATAAATCGATGAGCTGATGGACTGAGACGTATCAGTTCCTAGTACTGATCAGAACTACACTCACCTACTCTACACTTACATTACACTGACCCTGCATCTGTAGCTTCAGCAGGGGAACTAGCTTGGCAAGTGTCCTGCACATCCTGCAGGAGTCCTTAATAATTACATTTTGCTACAAAAAAAAATCGTAACTAATGCCGCCCCTCAGTAAACAACTTGTTATTTTGAAAAAAAACAAAAAACTGTTAGAGGAGTCCCACTGTTGTCATTAGTAGTTAGAGCAAAGTGGTTTTGTAAACTGAGCTGATATCTGTACTAATAGTATAGATGCCCTAGTTTACAATTGGTGTCACCAAAGCAAACATGAGATAAAGTTCTGATTGACATTTTTAAAGGAGGAATGGGTTTCAGTGGAAAGCTTATCTCTCCCTGCCAGTTGTGTAGTGTTGTATCAATGCAGGCGGAGGAGAAGCCAGAGGCTGTTGACACAGTGGGCTCAAGTACCTATTTACTACAGGCCTGGGCTTTGTTTGTGCACAAGATAAAACAGAGCGCACAATGACGGGCCGTCAGCCCGTAAACCATCCCAATGTTGGAAATAATCCTAAAAAAAAAAGCTGAAGAGTGTCAGAGATGCTGACGTCAGTAACCTTTAAAGACACCATTTTACCACGGTGACTGTAACAGTGTACAGGCGCGAGATGGTGGAGATGGACATCACCGTCTTTCCCCTGCTGGCTTTGATGATTCTCTCACTCAGCTGTGCTTCTAGTGTCGAGGAAGAGACAGAAGTTCTATCCTGCCCAGAATTCCAGGAGGGCTTTGACGGGTCTTGCTTTGAGTTCGTGGGCCTAGAGCGCTCCTTCCTCGGTGCCCAGGGTTGGTGTGAGCGGGGCGGAGGGCACTTAGCCTTCATTTTCAATGATGAAACACAGCAGTTCCTCCAGAAGCACCTGGAGCCAGAGAGGGACTGGTGGCTTGGGCTGGCACCTGCCTCTCCAAACCTCACGCTGGACTCTGCAGCTACTGAGAGTAAGTGGGCATGCAGGCCAAGGATCCATCAAGTTAGACATTTAAAAAGTGCTAAAGACTAGAGCTGAAGTGGTTGCCATTGCCTAATACATACCACATATACTGTTTGTTACTATATTGGTATTTGATAGCTGTGACATGGTCAGGAAACCAAGAAAATAAATCGTTGTGTGGCAAGTGTCAGAGTCTGTAAGGTTTTAGAATTTATATGAAAATAGTCCTTTATCAAGACGCAAATGTGCTCGGTGTTTTCTAGTATCCCTGCAGACCAAATTTCACAATCTCTGTGAGCTATGATTATATGACAGCATTGTCAAAAACATTTTAAAAGTCAGAAAATTTCAGGAGTATAGAGTTTGTCTCAGCAAATATCTCAACCTGGATGTCCTCCGAGATTTATGATGCGTGTGTTTATTGACTATTGTTACGAGTCATGCACCCAGTTATCTCCCTCAAGCAGATGGCATGATGACAGATTTATTTGGGCTTTTCTTTTCAAAAGGGTTTCTGTCCCCTAATTCACGAGTGTTCCTTTGTTTCCACACGTAAAAAGCTAGTCGTTGTCATTCATTCACCTAGTTCTTGGAAAGCCATTGTTTTATGACACATCTGTAATTTCTCTTATCTCTAAATAGCACCTATAACAACTGTAGATGTGGAATAATGACCTGCGTTCAAATCTGCAATAATAACATATTATTAATTGGCACTAGCTGTTATTCCTACTATTTATTTATTATGCAACTTAACTACTCCTTCATACTTTGTCATAGAGACTTAGTTCAAACTTTAAAACGTTCAAATTCTTTTGTAGATGATTGGGTCTTTTTATAATTCTTATATTATTTAAATATCTAAGTGATATGATTTATAGTTTGAAAGCTCTCCATTTAAGTACATTGCCGAATGTTTGGAACACTTCATAGACTTTCACTATATATTTTTATTTCATGTAGTCTTTGAACAATTCAGTCTAGCTTCACCTTTTAAATGTATGGTGCTTCATAGACTTCAACACTACTACTGCTGGTATGGGCTGTTTGCACTTCACTTCAGAAACCGCCACATAGTAAGGCCCTAGCAACCGCCCGGCGATGCCTAGCAACACCCTAGCAACCACCTAATAACAACCTGGCAACCACAGAGCTGTATTGCTATGGCGATAATTTTGGCGATATAAGGTTTTGCACCCAACGGCAACGATATATAGATGTGGAATAATGATCCTGTGTTAAAATCTGTAATAACATATTATCACATATCATGCTGCTTAAATCCGTGAACACAAAACATGATTGTAAAAAGATGTTTCCATCTTCAGGTTCTCTCTCCTGGTTGGATGGCTCAGACATCAGCTATAACAACTGGGTGGACAGCCCACCTGCACAGGTAGACTGTGGCCACATCCTGAGACATTCAGGCTTCCAATGGGAAGCCACAGCAAACTGTAGCCAGGAACTGTCCTTCATCTGCCAGTTTGGTATATATTTCTATTCACGTGCATGTGCAATACATACACACATATTTAATGTCTGCTTGCGTACTGTTTACAAATACTCGTGCATTTGTCTTCCTCAGAGTCTGGGAGATCCATCGCGTGCGACGGCCAAAACGCTACTTTGCAATGTGGTTCTGGTCAAGTAATAGAGGTAGATGACAGCTTCTATGGCCGTAAAACAATTCACTACTGCAGGTCCAGAGTGAATTCCTCGCCTACATCTACCCAGGAAGAGTGTAGCTGGATAGACGTTCTGGAGTCAGTAACAGGTATCAACTAAACATTCGTTCCATTGATACGGCAGTTAAATGTAACAATAATACAACGTGCGTACATTCATCTTCTGTCAACATAATAGTGGGCATTGTGGAAACATAGCGTGCAGTATGTATTATCCATATGCCACTTATGTAATTAATCATTTCCTTTTCTTGCCAGCAGGCAAAGATGGATCATTTGGTTTATTTACATATTGCTACATACTTTTTTTTATTATTGAAAATGCACTGGTTAGCATTGTGAAAGTCAGTCCCCTTAACAGCTCTCCAATAACAGCACAAAAGATGTCATTGGATCGCTGACAATCACAAAAAACACGATTGTCCTGTGGGTGTAGATAGAAGGACTACACTTTGAGCAAACACATTAGACAAATCCTCGCCTGGGAAATGAACAGATGCGTTGTGGGGTAAATGGACTCCAGTCTGTCCTGGGTGATGATGGTGGAGGGGCTCTTGCAAATAATAGGTATTATCCCTTTAGTTTATGTTTTATGTACACCTCTGACACTTTCAATAGATTGTGATAAAGAGTTTGAATATTGTCTATTTTCTATTACATAAACGATGTTGGCAATGTCCCCGCAAACCAAACAAAAAGGGCTGAAATAGAGTCTTGAATTACCATGCGTCGATAAAGCCACTCCATAACATCATGATCCAATTAATTTGTGTCATTCCAGGGCAATGTCATGGACTGCAGGCTTGCCAGGCTGCAGCAGATGTGGCATCTTTTGGTGAACCCTGTCCTGGACTGGGAAGTTACCTATCTGTAGACTACCGCTGCAAAGACGGTAAAGATACGTTCTGTGTCCCGGTTCTCACCCGCTATCTACCGCTGTGTTGTTGTCTCATCGATTCATCTGATACAGCAGCATGTGAGATATGTATGTTCTGAGCAATCGATTTAAGCGAAATTTAATTGTTTTACTTATATGTATACATTTAAAGCAGTTATATTCTTTCTCTGTACATTTACCACTATATTGCTTGCCGAATTTTCTTGATGCATATATTTTCAACGGTTTCTTTGCTTTGACCAGACAATGGGGTCTTCATGTCTCCACTAAACTACGTATTGGCCATGAGCCTCTATATGGGTCAAGCCAATCTCACCACATCTTATCATTTGACATATTCATAGATCATCTACAGAGACAACATCATACTGTACAATCAGCAGATCGCCTCTGGAACCAATCTTGCAAGTCGATGATCAACCCATAAAACAGATTTTAGTGTAGACTTAGATAAACATCAGTTTCATAACAAGGGTTCATTCTGACACGTGATGTAACATTTTAGTGACGTGTTTTGTAACTCGTTTCCGGACGCTAGGAGTACATAGCCACAGGAAAGACATCTAGAACACGCAAGAACACTCAATGACACGCAGAAGACACATCTGGGAAGTACATCCTACATAAGACAATGGACCGACAAAGACTGACTGGGGAGACAAGACAGACAAGACATGAACTAAGAACCATGCAGGGCAGAAACAAAACAGGAACCAAAACTAACCAAGGATGATCAGAATAACTAAAAGCCACTCAGGGCACGATCATGAGAAGAACAGAATCAAGCAAAACAAAACAAAACAGGAAAACTAAACGCCACGCAGGGCAAAACAAGAGGGTCAAACTGAGCTGGGCGAGTGGAGGGGGTCCGGAGGTGGGCTTCAAGGGGCAAAACCAGAGGGGCAAATGTCCGGCAGCAGGACAGTCTGGGGACTCAGGGACAGGTGGACAGTCTGGGGACTCAGGGACAGACGGACAGTCTGGGGACTCAGGGACTGGGGCCTGCTGTGGAGGCAGCTCACGGGGCGCCGGGACTGGACTCTCACAGGGAGCCGAGACTGGACTCTGACAGGGCTCCGGGAATGGAGACGCCATGTTTGGTCAAAATATACCCGTAGCAACTGAATTCTACCATTGTCCGCTGGGTCCATTCTTGGTCGGTTCATTCTGTTATGGTTCAGTGGATGTAGTGAGGCGAGGACCCAAGTGCAGGACAGCAGGCAGGTAGATGATCAGAACCCAGGTGGGAATTTTATTGAAGCAGGTTGCAGGACCACACTCTCACACAGATTCACAAACATAATTGCAGGAGACATGGAGAAGCTCAAACTAAAACTCTCACGCAGAGAGTAGCCAGTATAACAGGACACTAGGAGTACATACCCACAGGAAAGACATCTAGAACACGCAAGAACACTCAACGACACGCAGAAGACACATCTGGGAAGTACATCCTACATAAGACAATGAACCGACAAAGACTGACTGGGGAGACAAGACAGACATACGCGAGATGATTACAGATTACACAACTGGGCAGACTAAGACTAGAGAGGCAATACAACAGGACGTAGAACTAAAGGAAACAGAACAGGGAACGTAACGCACATAAAAACCTAGATAACTGAACAGACAACATTAAAACAAGATACAACCAGGAAGCACAGGTGTGAAAACACAGAGACAAAGATACAGAGAGCCAGTCAGAAACACCAGGACATACAGGAAATGCAACCAGAGAACAAAATGAACTAAAAGCCACGCAGGGCAAAACCATGACAATGTCTTTCTAGTATTGGAGCAAGAATTTAATTTTCATAATTCATGTACACCTGTTTCGCTTCCTCTCAGGACTCCACTTGTTCCTTAGCAAGCTGGCTGCCGTCTTTGACAACGTCACCATCACTGTCAAGTGGCTCCTTCACCCGTTCCAGGGCAACCTGACCTGCTCACTGACTGCTGGAGATGGACACACCATTGATTCATACAGCCCAGAAGAGTGAGGAGTACCTTAGAAAACATTTAACCAGGGTCTACTGTCCACTTGACATTGTTGCTAGGTTGAACAAATAGTTGTCTTATAATATATAAACAACTTTTTAGAGCACATTTCTATTCACAGAAAAAACCTTTTGGGGGGTTTTTAAGGGAAACACATTCACACCTTGGACCTGACTGTGTCTGACTGTATCACCTGACTGTGTCTTCCACGCCTCTTGTTACTCTCCCAGGATGGAGAGCAGTGTGATTCACAGATACACCCGTCCGGGTGTTTTCACGGTCGGAGTGGAGTGCTCTACCAACGAGTGGCACGTTACAGCTCGGAGAGCCGTTACCGTCCAGGAGCCCGTCGGAGAGTTTGGTGTCGTCAAGTGCTACGGCAGAAACCTGTCGACCGACGGCACCGAATGCAAAGAGGTTTATGGCAGGCCTTTTCAAATCCAGGTTGAGGTAAAGGCAGGTAAGTAAGTCAAAGATAGGTGAATAATAAAGACTTCTAATGCAAATCGTTGAATAAGTAGATTAAAGCAATTAACCCCAAGAGGAAGGGGTAAATGGGTGGATTTACGCCCGCTTGTATAGTCGGATCCCGAGGCGCAGCCGAGCTTTTCTACAACAGTTAGACTACTAGATATTATTAAAAAAAGACACATAGTTGTGAAATGCAATCATTTATTTACGATTGTAGAATAAATTGTAGAATATTCATCCGCGACAGAATATAGTTCTGTGTAATGAGATTGATTGGAAGGCGCATTGATACAGAAAAATGCGGTCCCAAGCGGGATATATCGTGTGATTTACCCCGCAAAATGGGGGTCACGTGACGCTTACTAGCCAATCAGAATCATGGATCCAGACCCTGCTCATTTTAACGTTGTAGAATCACATTTTTGTGTCATATAGGTACAAATGTGACCTTCCGAATCCAAAATGGAGATATGTTGGTCGCAAATGCCTCAGCGGACAGAGGGATCGCCCCCAAGAATATCACAGTGAATGCAGAGGTGGTGAAGCAGCTTGGGCCTGGCTGCCATAACTTGACTCTGCATGCGTCTAACGGGGTCACGACCCCCGGAGTGTCCGCGGAGCTGCGTGTGTGTCTGGTGGAGCCCGCAGAAGGCCTTCAGGCTTCAGTACTAGCAGAGGAAGGCCGGTGTCCAGACTCTCCAGACCTCCTCATCAACGTTTCCCTGGAACGGGGAACCCCTGTGCAACTGCACTTCTCTCTGACTGGAGACAACGACACGCTCACTGAGACCAGAGACATGCTGAATGGCAGCTCACAAGCTTATAATTTCTCCCCTCCAATCGAAGGTACCCAAAACTTAAGACATACTATAATAAAATGAACAATCACCAACTGTAGATGTTACATGTCACACTAAATACTCACAAAACAAAATGTGTGCAGGACTTTTAGGTGTGAAAATAAAAGCAGTAAATGTCTTCTCTGCCTTGGAGATGGACCTGGACTTAAAGAACATAATAAGCCTTTGCCAGAATGACTCTGACTTCTCACTGGATGACCTCGGAAACAACGTATGTACATTATTAGCAAGTAGTTCAAATATATCTTTATTCGCTTTCAGTTGTATGAATGTGATGTGAATTGTTCATATATTTGTTTACACGGGTCAATACGCATTCCAGTTATGAGCAAATTTAAACTATATGCTGACATTGTTTGAATCTTTAGACAGGTAATATGAGCTCTTCTCACTTGGAAATCAGTGCTACTCCAGACACGTTGGTCGACCACACTAAGAGCGTCGCACTGACTGGGATGGGACCATTGACTAGTAGCAAAGGGAACGTATTTGAATGGAAATGCGGTGAGTGACACAGAAATCTATTTTTACCATTTCTAGAGTTGGGTTATGTCAAATGTTCGATCAAGATGGTTGGTGCGCACTTTTATGTCCATTTTTTGTATTTAATGTTGCTCCTACAACACCAACAACTCTACCTCCTGTGTTAAATTCCATAAACATGTGCAATACAAATGTATAAAAACCTATATTTATTCTAGAGTGTACATACCTCATACCCAGTTCATAGCCTTAGCCCTCCCATTGCCTCCAGCTCTTCATAGTCACATCATTTATAGTTATAGTTTTCTAATAACTGTGTAAATACTTGTTATTTCATAGCCTGTGTTAGCTCTTCTTGTTAATACTTGTAAATACCTTGCTGCTTATATTGTGTTGATTGTTTATGCCCTTATGCACCAACCTCACCAAGTCTCTTCCTTGTATGTGCAAATATACTCGGCAATAAAAAGAATTCTGATTCTAATTCTGATGTTGTGTCAATATTACGACTAGTATATACAACCAAGTACATACAGTATATACAACCAATATGGTTAAATACTGATAATATACCAACCCTAAAATGACTCGATGTGTATCATTATATCACAACATGGTGTTCGTATACATGTATTGTTGGGCTTTTATTTCTACTCTGTGATTTTATTTACACTCTGTTTTTATCCACACAGAAGGAAATTGTAAATGCGACAACAAGACAACGAACAAAACGCATGTTATTGAAAAAGACTGCCTTCCAAATCCGTTTGAGATGTTCAAATACACTTTAACTGTGAGGAAAACAAGCTGGTTTAGGAAATGGGAGGACCTCGCCTCCACGTCTCAGTGCATCACCGTTACTCCAGAGGAATTCACAGATGTCACCATTAGGTAAAGTTTGGGCCACTCACACCAGTTCCTCACGTGAACCTCAAATTACTCATTTCCATTATGTTGACAGATGACGGATGACTGCGTTCTGTTATGGCTGTATGATTTAAAATAACTTATTCTTGCAGTTGTGATGATTGTACCTCTATCAATGTTAACGACCATGTAAAGTTAAGACTGACCTGTTTGACAAGTTGCCCAGACGTAGTTTGGCACATTGAGGACCCAAAGCCTTTGACAGTAAGTCTGAAACTCTACTCAAATGGACTCTAAACTCTGGCATACTTGTGTCAATTAACTATAATTAAAAAAAATGACAGTTTGTTAATTGATTGTTTTCTTCTAGGATGACATCAGTGACTGTTATACCAAAGCAAGACGAAGGCCGCTTACAGAGAGGCAGGATGGTAGCTATGAATACACAGTGTCTAACCAACATCTTAAAGATGCAAAGGATGCAATCAACGTGATTGCTTATGGTGTGTTCACCTCTACTCGTACATACCAATAAATATAGTTTTAAACATTGTATATTGTAAATTATATGTTAAATACTTTTTTTTCTTTGTTTGAATTGAGCTTAAGTTATTAAGAACGTAGTCATATAAATAAAGGTTATATTCAGTATTCCTATAATTTTGAAAGACTTGGTTATGAGTCTGTGTTCACTGACATCTCTACAGATGCTTCGGGGATTCACTAGCTATTACTTCCAAAGTCGTTGCTTGACTACAGAACCCCATTTGAATCCCCACACATGTTTTGGTAAAACTGAGATATCTTTCACTCTCAGCACACAGCACAGAGCCATCAATAGACTTTGTTAGTATGCAACAAAGCATGTCACCAAAGAGTAAGGAGCAACTGCTATAGAGGACCCGGTCGTAGACACAGTCTATAACTCTCTCATAGACAGTGAATGGGGGACTGATATTGGGGACTCAGGATGGCTGTCTATGAATGAATGAATGAATGAATGATTTATTTCTCCACACACATACTTTCAGGTAAACAGTTTACAGGTTACAGGTCAGGCACTAGCCATTCATGTAAACATCTGCAATAAGCGAGGAAGAGAAACAAGAAACAAAATAGATTAAATGATAGATTAAATAATATAGAGTAAGGTAATAATAATCCTAGTGCTCCGATCAGTGTCCCAGTGCAGGTTGTGTGTGAAATGAGGCCCAGAGGAAGCTAATTAAAGCTTTTGGTATCTAGGTTTTTACATGTAGATGAGTCAATTTTAACATCTAACAGTTCTAAACCTAAAGATTCCTCTCTTGCTTTTAATGTAGTTTCCCTTTGATTTAAATATTTAATTCCCTCTGACTTTCTAACAAATTACTTTATTACGTCTCTTTTTTTTTGCAGGTAAGACGGCTCCTGGTTTCGCCAGGTACACCATTCCAAAACCACAGCCAGCTGCTGCCACCTCACCAGTGACTACTGGTCCAGCTACGACTCCCAGTGCCCCTTCATGTGTCATCTCTCCGCTGTCAGGAACAGTGCTAGACGCTTTCAGCATAACCTGCAGAGACAGCTCCTTCTGCTCCACAGGGGGTTGTAATTATTGCCTCAAGACAGGCCAAGGTGAGAATGCTCTGCTCTGCCATCTCTGTGATTACTTGATAGCTCACAAAATCACAAATCAGGCGGCTGTTTTGCGACCCTTATGCAGAGAAATGGGTAATAATGATCGTCGCTTGTCTTTCAGGCAAACATCTGCGTTGCAGTTATGCAAATGAAGTTAAGTCTGTCTTCCTCCCTCTCGGCGATATGAACGATAATTATAGTTTGTCGGTCGTGGTGACTGTAAAAAACGGAGACGACCAGAAAACAACCACGACTATCACAACTCAGGTTTGTCATCTACAGCTTAGCGTGCATCTTTGCATAATAGACAGAAATCAACATCATGAAAGCGGGACGTTCACGTTATGCAGCGGTAGATGTGTGGAAATGGAGACTATCTGTTTACTTATCTTCACCAAGGTACGACAAAGCAACTCGGGTTCCTCGGTGGAGGCTCTCCAGTCCGCGGTCGACGATACTGTGACCCAGCTGGAGCAGCAAGGCCTGCTGTCTGGCGAGTCACTGGGACAGATGTTCACCTCCGTATCTGATATGTTGAATATGGAATCTGGTGATGATCAGAAAGATGCAAGGCAGAAGGTGACGGGGGGGGTTGAAAGTATAGAAGTTGAGATGTTACTCACAAGGAGCGATGTTTGGTTTGTGAAGCTCACGACGTTTGTTTTCGTTCTTCGTACTGTACGAAAAGCCCGTCGGTATTAAACTCTGGTTCCTTCTCCTTCAGCTAAGAGAGCAGATGCTGACCAAAATGAGCACGGTGCTGCTGGATTCGCCCAGCAATACTACTCACGAGGTCCATGTGACGGCCAGAGCAGTAGCAGGACTCACCAGGAAATCAGACGAGCTCAGTCCCTCTGCTCAGGTACAGTAGGTACATTAGATCCCATAGCAGCACACATGTCGAACAACAGACCTCGTTTCCCTTTTCAGTTCAGTTCAATCTTACATATTGGGTGATTTTAATATTTTACTTAGGACCTTTGCAGAACATACATGGTGTCTAATGAATTGGAAAAGAAATAACTAATCATAAAGGTTTATGGTATGAATTTGGTGACACTGTGGGAATAACCCATGCTTCTTTTTACAGCCTAGTTTCACTTCACCTTCCAACAAAATTAGGAGGGTTTTCCTAACAATACACTGATGCACACATGTTACCAATTCAGCAGAGATTATTCTCAGAATATCATACTAATGTAGACTCATAAGAAAGTACTTAGTACTTCAGAAAATATGCCATAAAACTAGAAGAAAAGTACCGGTATGTACATTTTGTGCCAGGTCATTACTGATGTTGATATAATCCCCATAACTTCCTTAGAAATGATTTAATAGTTCTAATGTTTAGTTCAATAAATGCTCTCCAGATGGGTAGAGCCGTGAGTCATTACTATGTGAGGATTGTATTATTACGAAAGTATTGTCTCATTTCCTGGACACTTAAGCAATATCTTAAAGGATAAACCTTCAGT
Organism: Polymixia japonica; assembly: GCA_900302305.1. Taxonomy (NCBI): domain Eukaryota; kingdom Metazoa; phylum Chordata; class Actinopteri; order Polymixiiformes; family Polymixiidae; genus Polymixia; species Polymixia japonica. Next base: position 20,648 of record OMKK01085134.1, read on the forward strand.
ATCTATAAGATTGTTTCTTCAATTCATGGGTAATAGAGGCTGTTACCGTTGTAAACCTGTAACAACTACAGTGTGGTTACTTTAACAGAAAAATAATACCAGATATGTTTTTAAGTACCGTAAAACTTCAAATAAAGGCTGAGTATCTTTTGCTGGTCGGGTGTGGCTCCACGTTTCGACAAATAAAGGCCGGTCTCAATTAGAAGCCTGGTACAATACGCTATGAAAGAGCCGTGTCATCACTTAGTAACGACCATAGCAACGACCCGATGGAGACGACCAATCAGATCCAGCGTTGTCTCCAGTGGGTTTCAACGGCATCTCCGCAAAGTTGAACCTAAACTGATAAAGCAAGGTAAACTCC
>OMKK01085136.1:0-26828 GCA_900302305.1 Polymixia japonica
GGGCGACATCCAGACTCCCACCGTGACGCATCGCCAAGCCTGGAGGAACATTTAAGGAGAGAGAGAGAGAGAGAGTGAGAGGGCGAGAGGCGTGATATTCCTTGATCAGCCGGTTGAGAACATGCATGGTGGCTCTTGCGTTCACTCGCGTCTCTGTATTCGTCACCCGTGATTCATCCGATGAAGTCCCCCTTATTAGCAGCGGCACTCTCGAGCTTTTGACGGGAGCTCGGAGATGCGGAGACAGATGCAGCCCAGGCAGCGTGTTACATCCAGCGTGTCATAAGTTCTCTAAGCAGGACCAGTTGATCTGGAAAGATGTCACATGCACTGTTCCTTAAAAAAACAGCTTTTGATGCTTTGATTTGATTTGATTTTGATGATTTGGAAGTTTTCTGCCGGACCGCAAGAGCGGGGCTAGCCTTATAAACGCAAATGTCTGTCTGTCTGTCACCGAGTCACTGACTTGAGTGATGAAGTTACACCATTGGCCTGACGCGCGCAGTTTCCAAAAACCGCAAGAAAGCCGAGTAAGGCCGTCGCATGCATCGAAGAATCAAAAGATTGGGCAAGAATCTAGGGGTCTTAATTGGGTTTTGAATACGCTGATTAAGACCTTACCCTAATTTCGGAAATCAGATAAAGGTGTTCACATGACCATTTTAATAATGGCATTATTACCATTGGGTTATGATCTGATGATGGCGTATCAGTTCATTCACTCATTGACCATACATGGTCCAGACATGTACTAGGTTTTCACCTAGTCTTGTTTTTAATATATTTGAACAATATTGATATCCTGTTCAATATTTTCATGATTGATCTCTACAATGTGTGTTACGGCTGGAGGTAGTGATTTAGTGGTGTTGTAGTGGGTTGCAGGTGACACAGAAACAAAGACGAGCGCTCTTACACATAAACTGAAACATGTAACCTCAAACGATGAACCAACAAATACTGACGGGGGAACAAGACTAATACATACATTGGAAGGCTGATTACAAATAACCACAGCTGAGGCTAACAGACACTAGGATGCATCTACTACTGGACATCTACTGGACAAACAAGGGAACACCAGATGAGGAGGAATAACAGAAGGAACACGGGGAGACGCAGGGAGAGGGAGGCGCATGAGAGACGCCGAGAGGGCAAGGGACATGGAGAGAGAACAAAGAGGTACAGAGGGGGCCCATAGAGACGCTAGAAAACACAAGAGAGCGACTCAGAGAAAGACAAAGAGATACAGAAAGGGCGAGAGGGCAAGGGACAGATAGAGAGACACGGGGAGAACCGAGACTAACTACTCTGGGACGATAATGATGACAAGGAACAGAATGAACTAGAAGCCACGCAGGGCGAAACCATGACAACGTGTTCTTTCTAAGGAACAATATTAGGGGGTGTGTTAGTTTCCTGCTCTAACTCTATGAGACAACTTTAATTCCATAGGACTAAATGTAAAACCAAAATCTTGCGTGTCAGTTGATATTAAACCTAATTGGTTCATTGTTTTTCTTGATTTACACAGATCAGTTTTATGCCAGATGAGGTCTCATTTTTTGCATTTGCAATAAAAAAAAAAGATCAATTACCACCACTTTGTGCTTGGGCCCTAATAATAATAATAATAATAATAATAATAATAATAATAATAAGATGTACAAAAATAGTAGTTTCCTCGCACTTCGTGCCAGGGACCTGATAATAAACTATATAGCACCTTTCATACAAGAAATGCAGCTCAAAGTGCTTTACAATAAAGAAATGACATGCAGCGAGTGCTTCACATGACAATAGACATGAAACGAACATAAAAACAGGGATAGAATGAACGTAACATAAGACGGAAAATAAAACCCACTTGATAATAATAATAATATGAATAAGATAAAAATAAAGATGAAAATAAAATACATAGAATGCATAAGATTATTATTATTATTACTCAGTGGAGTCACTAAGGCTCAATCTTATCACTGAACCCTGTTTTCTCAAACACTGCAGCTTGAGCAGCACTTCCAGAAATCACAAAGCTGTTTATTTACATAGCACCTCCAAGTGTCATTTATATAACAAGGACTCCCTGCTTAGTGGCTATCAATTCCCTTTATGAAGGGTGGTGCTCCCAGGTAATTTATATAACAAGGACTCCCTGCTTACTATCAGTTCCCTTTATGAAGGGTGGTGCCCCCAGGTAATTTAATGCCAGTTACATTTAATGAAACAGTAGAAACACTGAAAGTATCTGATAGCCTAAAGTTGAGCTTATCAACTCTCCTTTTTCCTTTGTTGTTTGAGAATGTAAATCACCTGCAGTGCTATAATGTGCTGAGAGGTGTGATGCAATGAAGCATTTCATTACTGTGGTTGGTTTTTTTGACGACAGGAGATCATAACAGATTCTGTATAGAGACAATTCTCTTCCCAAAATGCTGATTTTTCAGTATAAACAAAATGTGTAGTTAAATAATAAGCCTAAGTCTGTAAACTGCTTTCATTCATTCTAAGGGGACCGTTGAGATGTAGAAACAGAAAAGCCAATAATAGAAGTCAGAACTCTTCTTGGCTGTTGGCTTCAGCATAGAAGAGTGGAAACCAGTTTTAGTCTGATGGAAGACACATGTCACACCGTTACGTAAGATAAAGTACTCTGTGCTGAAATCTCAAAGCCTGCACACATTAAGATATAACAGATATGATAACAGGCGTTAGGAAACATGGACACACATACAGATAATCAGGGGTTAAACATCCCCAAATCTATAGTGACTAAATTCAAACACTAACTGGGTGTTCTTTTCATTTTCCTTATGTGCTTTTTCATGTTCATGTAATGGGAACGTTTTCCTACTCAACAACTGAAACAAAGGGAATTCAAACGAATGCAACGAACATTCAGGAAAAATAAAGTTCCACGTACACTAAGCTCCTACAGTCATGCTACAGCAGCGCGCGGTTACAGTAAACTACAAGGGCTTCACGGGGTTCGAGTGCTGCTTTTCCCATGTGAAGCTAGTGCCAAACAATGGCGGTGCTCACAGGAAAAAAAAAAAAGTTTCACGTAGCCGCCTTGAAACCTGATGCATTTTCTCTCCCTCTCTCATCCCTTCTCCAGACAGAACCCGTCCTTGTGTCAGGGAACACGCCGTCCCTTCCCTCAGGGCGGAAGAATGAGCGCCGCAGTACAAGCAGGTAGATCAGTAACAGTAACGCGTATTGTTGGCCGCTCACCTTCAGTGCTCTTGGAGTGTTGAAGAATTCTTTGGTTCATCTTCTCTTTTTCACTCTTCAGCATGGAGTTTTCTTGCTCCAACTCCTCCACTCTCTAGAGCAAATAAAGCAAAAAAAAAAAGTATTCAATAATTTAAGACTAAGCTTGCTGCAGAACATGGGACAGCCCCCTGCAGTGAGCTACAAGGTAAGTAAAGCACTTAGATAAGCGGGCCAGGTAATAATGCCATGAGGGGGACAGAATAATCCCTGAATCCAGGCTACATAATAACGATTCTCCTAATTCCTGGGTGTCGACTGGTCGTCAATATGACAAAAAGTCAAATGATAATACTTCCAGGTCAGTGTGACAACATGTATCAAGGTCAGTGACGTAAGATCCCTTGTGTGTTGGCGTGTGGAAACCCCTTGATGATTAACCTGACCCAAGGGGTGTTTTACAGTACTTACTAAAACCTCTGTTAAAGTCATTTTTGCGGTTTCTGTTGTTTTATGAATTCCAGCAGAAGGACTTTGATCATATGCATGTCTAAGTACATCGCATTTCCATTCATTTAAATGTATTATCCAAAGGGAAAGAGAAGAGTCTTGCTGAAATCACTACAATGCTGGATAGTTCTAGGTTGCCTGCATCAAGATCAATAAGAGGGCATTCTTGATCATTTCTTTTATGATAACTGCACAAATTGTTTCTTGAAAATCCTTTGAGAAAATAGGATTTCAGTATGTAGGATTTCAGCTTGTTTATCCGATTCTGAAAAACAGGCCTTTCAAATAAGACAAGCACCTCCTTTCCAATTCAGCTCACCTGCGTCAATCCGAGCTTCTCGCTGCTGTGCTCCTCCTCCAGTCTCTTCCTGTGGTCGTGTGCTTCCTGGAGCTCTGCCCTCAACTTCTCCAGCTCGTCTTGCAGTGAGGCTAGCTGATTGCCATCACCTTGGCGGCTACGCATCTGCTCCAGCTCTTTTTGCAGCTTGCTCATCTCCGTGCCCAGTGTGGTGTTGGTTATCAATAGGTGCTCATTCTGGGTTTTATACTCTTTAGACTGAAGTGGGATGGACAGGAAAGAGCCCTCATGCACACAGTAATGGTACAAAATTACAGTGTAAAACAATGTTTTTCTGCCAAGCACTGAACTAGGGCCAGTGTTGTTGGCTAGTAACTGTTACTAGGCGATTTAACAAATTAGTATAATTTTATATTATTGTTACTATTATTTATTAATTAGTGTGACTGTACTATGTTGAACCAGGCATTATACATTATATGTACGTATGTGTATCTTAAAAGGCCTATAGTGTTCTGCTGTACTGTACCTGATCATCCATCTTCCTCTGTAGCTGAACAATTTTGTTTTCCATGCCAGTGTTCAGCTTCTTCAGGTGTTGCGCGGACTTGGCCTCAATCTTGAGCTGTTTTAGCTGCCGTTTCGCGCGCATGCGTCTGTAGGCACACTGGATGGTGACGGCAGCGTTGCGCGCTCGTTTAAATCTCTTCCTCACCAGCCAGCCGCGAACGGCCTTCTGGATGATCATGGCCTTGTGGTGCAGGAGGAACTGCGAAGGAAGGGGAGTGTTGACATTGGCGCAAAACCGCCATTTATCAAGCAATGTGAAGATGGACACGTGCAGTAGGAGCTCCTTGATTATAGCGGGATTTCAAGATCCACCAAAGAGGCGGATGAAGAGGAACCGAAGAAGCATTCAGCCATGTCCACCTGATCACATTCCAGGATAAATTGGAGGCACTTTGTCTACAATTCTCTAGTCAGGTCAACGCCACGAATAGGACAAGACCGATTCTGTTTTCCAGATGGAATAAGCATCTGACCAACAGAATAAACAGTAGTTGCTGCAGGGCAGAAGGAGTGAATATATATATATATATAGGATAGTAAATGCGACAGATGAGAACGCGAGGGTGACCGACTAAACAAGAGAAACACAAATGGAGGAAAAGGGAAAGAGAGAAGTCTTTGAGTGGAAAATGACAAGGTGTCAAAGTGGGAAAGCTGACCTGCTGGAATATCCTGCGCGTGTACATGCCCCTGGTGTAGGCCTGGATGGTGACCACGGCCTGCCTCATTCTCAGATAGGCCCGTCGGTCCCTCGCCATGCGATACTGCTTCTGACAGGTAAGTGCGGCGCGGGTCAGGCGAAGCTGCTCAGCATACCTGAGAACAAAGGCGGCGAGAGTGAGAGAGCGAGCATGAGAGAAGTGGGAGTGAGATAAAGAGAGAGGGGGAAAAGGGAAGTTATCACAAAGTTAACATCTGTCCTCTACGGTGTATAGAGGGTTTACAGAGTAGAAAAACCATTAGAGCGGCCTGATTATCCGAGCGTCTCGTCCTGACCTGCGCGCCATGTATCCCCGGCCGAACCTCTGCAGAGTGAGGGCGGACTTGCGAATCTTGCGGTACCGGACCCTCTGCAGCCAGCCTCGCACCGTCTTTTGGATTTTAATGCAGGCCGAGCGAAACTTGTCAGCCCTGAGCTTTTCCAGGTAGGCCACTTGGCCCGCTCGAAAAAAGATCTTGGTCTTACCGAACTGGAACTTGTCCGGGTCCTGGAATGAATGAACAAAAGATCAAAGAAACACTTGTATTACTCGGTCAGTCAAAATGATCAACTATGTAGCGAGGTGTTACATCGATAACAACCTTACCATGGAAAAACTCTAGGCAGTTGCTGAGACAAATCTGTTGTAGTGTTTTGTTGTTGTTGTTAACGGTTCCAAAAGATCACAAGTTGACAAGTCTTTTGCTCCTGATATAAACTGACTGCAAACTCACAGGTTGAGGATATATTTTATATATTAGTGGTCATTTGCCACCTGAGGGAAATTCCATCAGTATCAGCTGACAAAACTGATGCTTCACAGATTTAAGATGAATGAGCCCTTTTTCGACCTGGACATCTTTTCCTATAACATTGATTGGCTCTGACCAAAATGTCATCAATTGCTTGGTTATAGCGGTACTTACGGTGTAAATTGGCTGGGATTGTTAGTCTAGACTCGCTCAACTTTCTCACACTAGATCAGAGCCAATTGGTATGATAGGAAAAGATAAAGAAAAAATCAGGTCCAGGTTGAACATGGACAGAATTATTCACAGCCCTGCAGCCACTACTTAAAGGATAAGAACTACACCGTCTACAAGCCAACCGAGGAAGAAGAAGAGGACTGTTGTATGACAGAAGGATTCCCTCTGCATCTGTTCACGTCCTTCCTCTTTGTGTTATTGCGTTATGTGCTTCAATGAGAGAGCACTGCTCCAGCAAAGGCAACTCTTACCTTAACCAAGGTCTCTAGCAGGTTTCTACACACTAGCTTCTTGTCTCCTACGGTCATGTCAGACTTTTTCATCAGCACTCGGTATCGGTTGAAGAAGTCTGGGTATGTCCACCTGGAAATACAGGTTACTAACGATTAGGAAACCAGATAGAAACAAATGTGTTTTTGTTCCTACATTAATAGCATTTTTCCTTTCTATAGGATCTGATGGATACCGAGCCGGGCAGCTTGAGGAAAGGCAGGATTTGAACATCTGCATAGACATAAAAAATGCAGAACTTGGAATATCTATATGAACATTAAATTACATATTTCATACTATATTAAAGGATATTGCACGCCTTTAAATCCTGTCATTTTATAGCCCCTAAAAATGTATCAAAAAGTTTTGAAGCGTGAAAATTGTTCTTCCTCGTTCTTTTTTCGTGCGCTGTCAAATTGTTTCAGACTTTCTGTCCTCCTGCGATGCTTCACAAGAAGCACCTATCTCAAAAATACAAGATGGAATTCAATTTCAACCGTGTTAAGACCATGGGGAGAGCTACTGTCAATGAGAACGCAATAAAACCAAAGATGAAGAACTTCAATTCTGCTTTGGGCCTGTAGCAAAAATACAGAAATGCTGTAACTAGAACTTCATCTCTCTCATATAAACCAAATTACCTCAGTCATATCTGTGGTACATCTCACATTTATATAATGCAGAAGACAAAATGAGGTTAGCTCAGAGACATTAGATAATGTGTTTTTCTTTTCCTGTGCCGTTGTGTTAATACTGCTTGAGCAATAGGAGGATGGTTACACTATAATATGCAATTATAGCTATATCTTTGCAATTATTACAGCATTCATACATGCTAACACATAAATAATATTAATACATTATGTGAAAAGTGAAATTAGATACAAAAAAAGAGTAAATAAATGTACCTTGATGGATACCCAGCAGCACTGATGCGGATCGTCTCCAGAACCCCACATGCCCTCAACTGCTGCACAGCTCGCCTCGAGTCAAACCTACAGCAACAAATACAAGGGTTCAAAAAAAAGCTTTCTGGACTGAATGGAGGCTTAACATACAGACTGAAGTATAGTCTTGAACGTTTCCTGCACCTTTTCTTTGAATTTAGCATTGTGCACACGAAACGCGTAGCTGGTTATGTTTGGAGCCGACTGATGGCTGCGGTGGTAGCTGCCAGTTAAGTCTGAAAACAACATGTGACTGAACCACATTATTTAATTTAGGAGCCCTGAACCAGCCCCTTGTGTAGAGAAATGCATCAAGAAAATGCAGGCAGAAGAGAAAAGACCAAGACCGTTCTCTTCTTGTCCTGAAGAAAATATAGTATCATTTGTAGAATGTTATTTAATGGTCATGTGATGAAAACGCAGACACAAAAACCATCCATCTATCTCCAGTAGATTGTTTGCTCTGGTGAGCAATGCTGACACTTTAACATACATCATGTTAATTAAGTGTAGGCGATTAGCATGTTATGCAAAGGTTCAGTGAGATATGATCTTCACAAAAAATGTCTTCAAGACTTCAAGTCGGGGAGTGTGTGTATTCCGTCTTTTGTAAACAATGTTTACATGCCAGCCGGACTCTAAACTCCTCCCAAGAATCTGTTCACCTGTAGTGTGTGAGGTGTTTGATGGACAGGGGAGAGGAGGGACAGAGAGGTGCTGCAGGGGAGGAGAAAACACCTTGTAACGGCTTGTTGTTGTAATTCCCCTTTGCTATTGGTAGACTCAGAATATCACACATAGCAGCTTTAAGAAAGCATATCATTCATCATCACACCTCCTTTCTCTCATAAGCATATGCTATGGCATATGATATAAGAAACTACTTCCTGTTTGGGAGACTCAGAAATCTGATTAGTGAAACCAGTCACAATGAGAAGGAATACAGGAACAAACTGTACCCACACACAAGAGGCCCTTTGTTTACACCGTGTTTTGAATTATACAAGGTTTCTGGTCTGTGGTGATGATAATGTTAATTGTGTCACCTGTTGTCATGCCAACACAATCAAAAATATGACTCACGAGAATGCCTCCTTTTCATCGTTAGGCTTGATGCAGCGCACATAATGAGGGGTTGTAGCATTGAGGGTCTCCATGAGAAGCTGAAGGGAACTGCGGAACTAAAACAAATGAAAAAGAAATGAGTCGTACTGCTTACGCAACAATGACAACAGGTACACCAGTATGTCTGTTTAGAGACAGACTGAGTATGACTGAGCTAACCTGGTGTCCTACACTCTTCCTGTGCTCTTTGTTGGGAGCTTTGGGGGTGGACCTGGCGGGTCGAACATTGACCCTGGAAGACTTGCTGGTGGAAGACGAGGAACTGCTGTCTTGCTTCTCTTGAAATAGATCTGCCACGAGCTGAAACTGAGAGAAAAAGAAATTAACTGTATTAATCATTTATATGTTTAGCATTAATAGTTACGTAAAACAAGCTTTTAACAACATTAACCAGAGTTGTTTTTAAATTAGATGCAAAGGAAATGTCTTGAACCATATAATGTAGACGTTACTGTGTTTGTATCAACCTGCTACCAGAACATTTAATAATCCAGATCTTTTGTGTATTCAACTCTGCTAAGATGACAGCAAAAGTGAACTGACTGACATCAATGTATCAATTTCTCCATTGAAATAGTGTCAGAGAAGGAGCCAAGGATTTATTAGACCTTGGAATACTGATGGTACATCGTACCATAACATCGTTTCCACATCGGAGCCTTGTGTGTTAAGGCAGAAGAGACAGAACCTGCACAGCTCTGGCATCGAATCAAACGAGAAATCTGTTTAATTTATGTGGATACCTGCATAAATGTTGAGGAACAATTCCCTCTTTTATCTGACTGCATGGAATGAAAAACAACTGCCATTATGTCGAGCACGCACCGATCACCAAAACATTTTACATCTCAATGCCACTCCGACCAAGTTGAGAGCAGTAAAGTCAACTCAGCTGACTCCAGTTAGAAATGTCATTACCAGAGTGAATCAGGAACTGAGCACGTGAACAATAGGACAAGGTATCGTTTAATTACTTCCACAACAGATAAACGAGTGGGTTTTATCAGGGATAGCCTTTGATCTGCGAAAATGTGAATCCAACTCCAGCAACCAGTTAGACAAAGTCTTATAGGTTAGGAAGGTCACATAACGGAAACATGAGCTAAAGTGGGTCTGCGTCGCGATGTAAGTGCTTTGGGTCTTCGGCTTGAAGAAAACTCTCTGGACATCATTAAGGTCGAGATTCTGACACTGTAAGCGCAAAAGGTTATGTCAGAGAGCTACATGTTGCATTATGTCACTGAGTTTTAACATTCCTTGACAGATATGTAACAGCTTATCACACTTTATTGGGGTGTCATATAAGCTGATAAAGTCTACACACAATTTTTTCAAAGGGTCAAATGAATTTAAAAGGTGCTATCTGTAATACAATGCAATGTGGTAATTTGACTTTTCATTTCATTTTAGCATAAGATATAGTATAATGGTGATCATATGAAAGATTCTCCTCTCTCCGTTTTGATTGTGCCTCGGTGTTGCCGTGACAACCCGTCAGACAGATCCTCCCCACAGCCGGTACAAGCCCGAAACACTGCGCTACTTGTTTTGGTTTGGTTTGTTGTTGTACAAGCCGGAAACACTGCGCTTCTTGTTTTGGTTTGTTATTGTAGTTCACCTCACCAATGCTGGAGTGCCGATTCCACTGGTAGCCTTTAGAATAGTATTTTTGTGAGCTTCTGTCTGTTCTGTTTAGTTTGCCTTACCTTGCTAGCTTTCAAGATATTGATCTGCTCCTCGTAGACAGTGTCTCTGTTCTTCTCTAGGAACCCTTCACACTGGTACTCAACCTGCCAAGACAACAGTGGAAAATGCACTCTGTGTATATGTGTCAAAATCTTATTAACATATTTCAAACTAGATAAGCTACAGTAATGTGCCATCAAGATCATGATGAGAATGTATGGAGACACGGGATTTGGTACCAAGTGGGTGTTACAGATGCCTACAGTTGTGTCCCTGAGCAGCAAAGTGACCTATATTACTTGGGTATGTAACTGCTGAATAATTAAATAGCGATCTAGGATAAACATAGGAGAAGCTCCTAGTGACACACCATGGCTTCCGTTCTACATCGCAACGAAAGGGCACAGTCAGCTGTAAAGTAACATGACATAGGTGCTGTGTTCAGGAAGATGTCCACCAGTCAGCATCCAGACTCATACTCTTTTGTCTTTCTGTAAAGCAGCCTCAGGCCAGTCTGGTGTGACACTTAACCCTCTTGTTCCCCTTTGTTTACTTAAAGGGCTGCGAGCTCTTTGTATTAAATCAGGGCATCAGAACAGTAACTGTAGTCCCCCTTTATATGAGGAGAGGGGGTGCTGCTTGAACAATGGAGGGACAGGACAAACCCCCTGAGGGAATGTGTGTACCACTAGAGCATAGCTATGTTGTTTGAAAAGGGATATCCTTGTTATTAGCCATAATCCTCATAGCTCTCTTTTATATCAATACAAGAATTAAGATACTAAATTGCAAACTCCTTACTGAGCCTCTATTGCATTGTGTACCCATTAACTCAAACAATACCTTATTGCCTGCAATGTTGTAATGTAATTTAAACAGCATGTACTGCTAACTTTCTTAGCGCGTGTAGTTTCATAGTATGAAGGGGGAGACATAGCAGAACCACAGAGCTCATAGTAAGTTAACATAAGTTACATCATATGTTATTCATACGTGAACTGTCTCATTATTATGTTGTGATTTATATCCAATACCTATGAAAGTTCAATCACTACACTGATGGTTTAATTCCTGGTTTATATAGTTTTGTCCCTGTGAAGATACATAAGTTACAACTACCATAGCATACTACTAGCATGAGTACCTTAGCATACTACTAGCATGAGTACCTTAGCATACTACTAGCATGAGTACCTTAGCATACTACTAGCATGAGTACGTTAGCATACTACTAGCATGAGTACCTTAGCATACTACTAGCATGAGTACCTTAGCATACTACTAGCATGAGTACGTTAGCATACTGGACTTCACACACACACAGTGCTGTGTATCATGACAAACAACCAGACCTCAAACACATGGCACAAATAACAGAGAAAGTGGGGGTGGGGGGGTACAGAGAGGGGTGTCTCAAAAACATTACAATCCCATTACACATGTTCTTGCATGGAGAGTTCTCACCTTATCAGCAAAGTGTATGATAATGAAGGATATGTTGGACATGCGTGGTTTCTGAAAGTGGACGCTGCTGGAGTGTTGACTGTAAAGCTTCTGGGCCCAGTTCTGGTCTGTTCCCTTTGGCACCTTGAGGAACATGTGCAAGCACATAATGTAGATTATATAACTACTTTTATTTAGGCTGCCTGCGCTCAGAATAACAAATCTAGCTTTCTAATGCTGTTCCAAATTATCATCAATAACTTCAAAGGAGTATGTGAATGAGGCTAGATGAGGCAAAATAAATAAATCATCAGTTTTGTTCCGAGGGCTTCAACCCAAATCAAGATCAGGATGAATTACATTAACAGAAAGAAGCACAAAACTGCTTGACTCTTTTTGTTAGCAGTACTTATTTTGCAAATGGCAGGGAGACCTAAGCTATTATTATTATTATATAGTATAAGCTATCTTGCAAACCAGTTAGTTATATAGGCATACATAATGTATTTGGAAAAAAACTAATTATTGGATGATTTTAAAGAGGCCTATAACATCTAGCCTAGTCATTGTTTTAGAAAAGGCATCAGGCCTGTGATGACATTGTGAATACTTTATGTGGCACAGGATGAAACATCTGGTCTAATCCATGCAATACAGTAGTAATATTTGGGAATGAATGAAATGACTAAATCAATAAGACAAACAGGGGTTTAAAGAAACAACAACAGATGACACAAGGCCAGAGTGCTGGATCTGCTGGGCCTAAGCAATTAACTACATTTAAAACGATTGAAGAAAATAATATTTACTTTTTCCTTTCCCATGCAACTTCTCTATGACTTCTAAAATAGATGATTGATAGGATTATCTAAGAAAAGTGAAAAGGCTAGAAATGGTTATGAAGAACTGGAGCATATTCAAGATCATTGCTCCTACTTTGCATTCTTCATCCAGCAGATCAAGAACGCCCAGTTTGGCCTCTATCAGGTCGATACAGGGCTGGTTGTCATAGAAGTCTATCAAAGTCCAGGGGATCTGCTCCTTCATGTATTCCTCCTGCTCTAGCTTGAACACATGCTGTGGAGACAAGAAAAGGCAGTTGCTTTTAAGTCCCAAGGGACTGGAAATGTGCCTTGAGTTTATTAAAATATGATACCAGGCTCACCTGGTTGAATTGCTGCTGAAGTTTCTCATTGGCATAATTGATGCAGAACTGCTCAAAACTATTCATCTCGAAGGTCTCAAAGCTTTAATGATCAGAAAAGATCAGACATTATCATGATTAGTCTTGTCATCCTGTGCTGTGGAGCATACAGAAACCTTAAACTTGTATAGAAAAAAAATTAAAGACTGGAGTTGATATTTAAATTATCCAACAGTCCATAACAGCTGAAGCCATCAAACAGGATAGTCAGATAGTGCGTTACAAAACACAAAGGACACAATAATAGATAAATCCAAGGATACTTTAAACAATAGAGAGTACAAATACGTCAAAAACTCTAATAATTTGGGCACAGCTTGTGTGTGTGTGCAGACTCTTATATTAAAAATAAGTGAATGGCTGCAGATTGCAGTTACACTAAAGACAAATGAATGGCTGTAAGGAGGGAGTTAAATGAATGGTCTTGAATCTGAACTTGTATACTGAGACAAAGTATTACTCCCTGCCAATGGCAGAAATCTTGTTCCAGAAGGAGGGGCCCCATTAACCTGACACACTAGATGGTTTGTTACACGGAACCATCTGGGAAGTCTTCATTGGAAACTGTTTGGAAAAGGGCAGGCACTTTCAAAAAACACTTGGCAGGTGATTGGATGAACCATCTGTCTATCACAGGCTACTAGCCTCAAGAAACACCACACCTCACCCCTGAGCCCATTCGCACTGGCACTGTAACAATAGTGATTTTAGTGATTATTTTTTGTGGAGATGAGGTTTTAAAGGCAGGAAGAGGATTGAGATGCAATATCCATCTCGGATCATTCTAATTCTGTTTGAGACTTTCCTGTTTGATTGGGATGCTTTATAATCACCTACAGCCCTGGAGATCTGAAATCTAATGTCCTCCCTCACACCGATGCCGTCTTACCCATAGATGTCCAAGACTCCAATGAAGGAGTTCTGTTTGGATGAGGTCCGTAGGGCCATGTTTACATGTTCAACTATCCAGTCAAACATGTGAGCGTAAATGTGTTTGGCAAGAGCGTCACGAGCATTCGTCGCCTGCTTGGAGGACATATTCTTCACGTAGGTTTCCGATGCAGTGGCTAGCTTCCTGTGACACAACCAGTGTGCCATCTGTTCCAGTTCCACACCTAGCAACCTACAGAAATGTTGTAGGTGGCCATCATCCCTCTGTAAACACAAAAACATCAAACCACGTTTCCTGTTAAAAGTCTAAAGTTAATCTGGGGGATCATTTTGATACTTAAATTGTTCTTAAAATCAGTCATTGTGACATACTGAGATGTGACAGGACTCTCCATCTCTCTCCGGGCAGATCTCCACATTGCCAAGGTGTAGGATGGATGCAATGATTTTGAAAATGCCACTCTGGTTGTTTTCCTTTACACCTGAAAAATCACAACAAACAACACAGTTTCACAGATATTGGAGAGAGTTGTTATTTAACAAAATGACAGCCTCCCACTAGAACACGTGTATAAAACCTCTGGCTCGAACATAAATCTGGATCGTTCCGGCCCACCTAGTTACAACTAGCGTTAGTGGGATATGTCCCAGTTGCACAGAGCGCCCTGTTGTTGTTTTAACATGCTGTCACACATAAGCCTAACACACACCAGTCTCTGGAACCTAGCTAGCAAACAACAAGCTCAAAATAGCTTGTTGATGTAAATGAATTGGAGACAGAGAACTTCTTCAGTGAGTGTTAAGTAAAATCGGTATGCCTTAAACCACTTTCACACATGCAGCTTCTGGTCATGTGTGAACAGAAGCCAGTGTTCTTATTCAGGAAAATTTGCATCGGCTTTTCCTTTGTGATGCTAGTGTGAACGAAAGTGGTAAGATTCCTGGGTCAAGCACACAAAAGGTTACGAGTCAGGGAGCAGAATTTCCCAATATAAAATTCTTTCTGAAATCCGTGAACCCTTTTCTGAAAGCAGGGTGACATATACAGAGTTCCCACACATTTCTACCAATGAATTTTCAAAACATTTCCATAATATTTTACCCCATTTCCATGACTTTAAGTAGTTTAAAATATATAGGCCTATATAGCAACCATAGGGCGCAATAACGAGGCTCTTACTCCAGTGTGCTATTCCCTAAAACAGGCAGTGTAGCAAACATGTAGCATGGAATATGGAATGGAATGCCTTTGTGTCCACATACACAGTAGACTCAGAGAATTCCATTCCATATTCCGTGCCACATTTTTGCTACACCACCTCTCGAGTCATTTTATTTGTCATTTGATAGCCATACATTATTAAACAGTCACTTCCCAGGCATTTTTGCGGATAAGCAAACTGCTAGCGCTTGCTAACTTTACTCCTAGACATTCCCGACGCCAACTAGCTGCATACGGCAATGTGTATCACGTGACAGTTGTGACGTTTCAGCGGTCACGCAGATACAGTCTGTGCTATGCAGCACTAGATTTTAAATTAGTAATACAGGGAATGTATTTTGCATAGCATTAGACATGTTTTGGGATTTTTATAAACATATTTTAAACAATAGCCAACAACGGTGTATATTCAAAACTTTTCCAAAACATTCTGTTAATTCCAAACCATTTCCAGGCCTGGAAAACAGGTTTTCTAATTACATAACTTTTCCAGGAATTTCATGACCGTGGGAACCCTGCATATAGTACAACAATGGGGGTGTGAGGCCACTGCCATATTTGAAGTCGTATAGTGACATACAACCATGAGAAGCCACACCAAGGTATGATTTTATCAGATATTGCAAACATTGACAAAAACCATATGGCACCCTGCTACCAGTCCATCCTCTATCTGGCACTGTGAGGTCGCGTGTGAACACACTACAATACATACAGAAATGTTACGGATAGCAGCTTTGCGTGTTAAAAGGGGAGACCATGAGCGCCGAGCGGTGCTAGAAAGGTTACCATGGCAATGTGTGAAAGTGGCTTGCCATGTTAGCTTTCTGACTTTGAAGATATGCTGTTGATTCTACATAAAGGTTATCTGGCTCAACCAAGGAAAAGTGCTGCTTTGGGACACTTTTTATGTCCAGCCAAATGTGTAAGAAAATCACCAGTTTCATGCAAATAAGGTAAAAGCCATTGCCACAATATTACAGAGAATCTTAATTCCCTGACACAGCAATGATGCAGCAAAAGATTTCAAACTGAAATTGTATTTATACCAGATTTAATGCAACAGAAAAACTTTCCAGATGTCCTTGCCAGTTGGGAAAGTGCTCTTCATTGCTGCTTTTCTAATAGTAGGATTTGTGCAGGAACACATTGAGAGCAGAACTTGACAGGAAATATGCTGACCGTGATGCTCACAAATTCAGTTTAGAAATGTTAATACGATTTTCAAGTGCAGTTCAAATGGAGTGTAACAAAACACTGGCAGATATATCTGACTGAATTACAGTACAACAATGCACTTGGGGATAAATTTGAATCTTTGTGTCACGTTGTTAAGGGGTTTACATTTAGCAGCCCATAAAGGACATTAAAAATGAATAAATATGATCCCAGAACATTAATGTGCTTTGTTCACTTAAATAACAACATATACATTCATGTACTGCCATTGACTTGATTCAAATGTGGCCCTCTGGGATATTGAGTTTGACTATCTTGATCTAGAAGTTCCTTACCCAGCAGCGTGAAGGCCTGTCTTGTCTTTTTAAAGTCATCAGCATCATTAACTCCATCAATGAAGATGTTCTCCCCTAAAGATGTGTAGGTGAAATCCTCGGCACTGGCTGAATGAGGCAGAGGAAAGCGGGAGGAAGTCAAAATAAAGGTGTTAGACCCATGCGTACTGTAGAAGCATTGTTTATTTTGAAGCCCCAGCTAAACATTAGTTGTCAAGACTGGAAAGGTCAATCAAATTCATTTAAATGAATGCCAGCAAGCACTGTACTCTAAGTGCAGAGACATTTCACTTTAATAGAACACTTTCTAGCACATACCTTCATATGAGTTCATGACAAATCAATCATCATTATTGTCTGCCTTCGATATCTTAAGTGATATTATGCTTCAATTTAGAAAATAATCAATAATAGGTATAATTAGGTTGGTTTTTCATGAATTCATGATGTTGCATGTGTTAAATGCATATGTTCTACAAAAGTAAATTATATTAAAGAGGCAAATGGGTGTAAATGGTGAAGTACACTCATTCAGATGTGAATTTTCCATTAACCCTCACTTCAAGTGTTACTCGGGGTTAGTTCTAGAAAATAAGGGAATAATGATATGCTTAATTCAAAATATGATACAATACTGGGTTGATAATACATATTGTTATTATTAGTATTATTGTTTAATAGTAGTATTAATATTAGTAGTAGTAGCTGTCACTGACAGCAGTTGACACTAAACATTAACTTAGTTCTGCATACAATTAGTAAAGTATTGCATTGAATTCAATGAGAGTGAATAACTTCATGATCTGTAACACTTATGGTGAGTTAGTTATTATAGCGGCCTCTTATGCCTTTAACTCCCAGTGTACAGCAGAGGGAGTCAGAGGTTGAGAGAGGAGTGACAACTAGTTCAGGTCCCCCCATTATTGAACCCGGGGCCGTGTGGTTCATAGTCAGCACCTTAACCCCTGGTCTATCTGTCTTTTGTTTTCACTAAAATATTACTAGGTGAGGCGGAGCTGAGTACATTTTAAGAGATATTGTTTTTATAAAGTTTTTAAAAGGACTTTAATGTTTTCATGGGAGATCAGTAAGGTGTGTAAATGTGTAAATTCTAGTGCACTGGAGAAATTTTGTTTTACATTTGGAAAGTATAAACAACACCATCTTAGGTCTGTCTTTCCTATATTGATACAGTAATGGTACAATACAAGAGTCTTTGTGACAGAAATAGTTTTGACAAACACAAGCAGCTATCAGTTACCTTGAGCCAGAGAAAAATCACACATCACGTTTAAATTGGTTCTTTAAGACCAATGAAGGCAAGAGAGGCTGCTTTATTTTATGCAAGTTGTAACTTTTTAATGGCCGTTATTTTCTCCACTTTTCTCCAATAGACATACTTACTCAAGGCTAGGTCTTTGAACTCTGGTAAGCTAGCAGAGGCACAGAGCTGGTAGAATATGTGGTAATTCCTTTCATCCTCAGCCTAAAAAGCAAATAAGTACTAGAAAATCTTCATCAGATAATTGAAATACGTCTGGCAAAATTATTACGTAATGATGGTCACACAATTACAAGTAGAGCAAAAACCCAAACGTACCTGAAAGACAACCCGAGACTTCTCTAGCAGATAAGTGCGCATGTTGGCCCCTATGATGTGGAAATGTCTGCTAAATCCAATCTGGATGTACTTCCCAAAACGGCTGCTGTTGTCATTACGAGTGGTCTTTGCATTACCAACAGCCTTGAAAGATAAACACAGAGATGAGCAGAACCATTTTTGTGGTAATCGTCACGAAACAAAATGGCCACTGTAGCCGTTAAACACAACTGAGTGAGCGTTTGTCGGGGCAGAAAACATCCGGTATGTTTTGAAAAATATCCATTTCACATGCCGGTTTAAGTGTGCACCTCTTTAACATGTATAATAAAAGCCCAGCCCCAGTTCCACTACTCACCTCCATGATGGGACTGGAGGCCAGAACTTTCTCTTCAACGTTTGTGTTTTCTGCCGAGCCCCCAACAGTGGCAAAGAAGCGCATTGCGTACTTTGCGGAAACAGTCTTCCCTGCTCCCGACTCCCCACTCACTATAATGGATTGGTTTCTTTCATCTCTACAGAGCAAACAGCGAGAGATGGATGAAGACGGACTTTTTATGTCCAGCCATTCAAAGTTACAACAAACCATGATTTTTGACAAAGTGCTGCACTTTTTATAGGCAATGCTCTGCATCACTACCGCGCACCATGTTATTGTTGAGTCTCCCGTAACATTTCTCTAGGACTAATGCTCATGGACACACTAGGTGTCATACAGACTTTACCATTCACTGGTCAAGCGGCGTAGTACTGTTGCTAGCATTAGATTATATTTTTATATTTTTGACATTTCCACATAATGTCTTGCATAAATGTCTGGAACAACGCATGAGCTACAAGTAGGTTGTGATATGCCGCAAACTGGAGCAAAGGAAAGAAACAGAGAGGATGTTTAGTGTGGATTTTTAAGAGCAATGGGGTTGTAAAATGAAAAAAAAAAAAAAAGAAATGGGGTTGTAAAATGATATTAAAAAATATGTAGGCTAAATTACCTCGGTATTCACATTTTCATATAATTTAAATATATTGCAATATATTGGAAATGTTAATATATTGCCCAGCCCTAACTCATATGTATCTCTATGTTAAACAACACAGTTCAATGGCTGGGCGTTAACAACTTAAGAACTCCATGAGGAAATAGAAGAGCTACCCGTGTAAACAGATACGCTTTTCATTTGACAGTTATTCAGTTTAGTCGAAAGGCAATGAGTGCTAGCTCCTTGGAGTAGAAATTACCAAAAAGCCAAACACTCTGAAGGCTTTATCCACCATCTCAAAATAATAAGGTAGTATTAGTACGACTTGAGGTGCTCTATATAACTTCAGCTGCCAAAAAAAGAAGGGAGAAGAGGTCATGATGGTTAGACTGTAATTAGAGCCGAGTTGATTAACTGTTTCCCACTGAAACAGGCAAAAGTAGGAGGCTATGTCAGTAATGTAAACCTGAGCACAGTAATTATCCACCCACACCAATGGTTGCACAAATACCGGGGACAAAATGCATTTTAATATATCCTCAGTCACATTGGAACAGTGAAACACCTTACATATACTAGATAGACACCTATTCTGGGTATACAGTACATGTGTTGGTACCCCTGTCAATGAGGCAGGTTGTAGTCACAAACATTGTTTCACTGAGTATTTGACAGCTCAGCTCATTTTAATTGGATACGCCATCATACCTGGCCATCTGCTTGTACGCTTCCTCAGCCACAGCAAATATGTGAGGGTCCATGTCCCCCATGTTTTGGCCACTGTAGGCATTGATGACCTCCTCTCCATAGATTTGCAGCTGCTCATAGGGGTTGATAGCGACCAGCACAATCCCTGAAGAGAGAACATGTACCGGTACTTTGTCAATTACACACTTCACTGCCTCCTCATTATACGTGGGTGCATAGTATGTTTTTGTATACTCGGTGTTGATTTTGAAGATGAGTGCAGTGTTGTACGGGAAGAGGAAGATCTCTGCACGCTTCTGGTTTACCTGTTGTAATATTCAAGTAGATTTTAAAAAGGATGTAAGTGTATTGTTACACCTAACACAATCCATATCTTATCTACCTCTCTTTTGGGGAACCATTTCTTAAAGCGTCATTCATAGGCTATTCAGCCACCTATGATTACCTCAATTCATTTGAATGACTTAATTTTAAATGAAATCTTGTTTGCAGACAGGTGTAACAGTAAAGACAAAAACAATATAATGAAAACCTATACCAAATCAATAATTCAAAATAATGTAAAAATTGCTCAAGAGCACATTATGAAGTTGTTATAAAGGTGTAGGCTTTCTAAAGCAGCGTCCAGAGGATATCAGCTCAACTGCCCTTTAAGAAGGTGACTAGGAAGGTACCACCTTCTGAGAGATTCCAGTTAATTATACCACATTGTATCACAAGTCACAAGATTTTCTTGCTTTAGCTGACACTGACAAACCAGGCTGCAACAGACTTAATAAAACTGACGGAACAAGGTAATTATTTTGACATTTTCTGCAGGAATAACAAATGCTGATGTACCTTCTTACAGACTGCAACTTTGTATGTCTCAAAGCAAAGTTTTCTAGCACCTGAAGTGATTTTATTAAAATGACAAAGAATGTCTTTGCTCAGCAGAGGTACCTGGTACCTTCCCGAAGACATTATCTGGACTTGGGCTCAGACTTTGGTCTACTCACCTAAACAACTCAGTATGCTGCTATCAGCCCATGGTAGTAAAAGCAGAACAACCCAGTATCAATCACATTACGACCAGATAATCAGAATAAAGTAGAAGTTTGCCAACTCATGCAGTGCGAGGTTACTATGGAGACCGAACTCAAATAAAATTGTGGAAATAGGAAGTGCTAAAAGATACAAATATTCTTTGTTCCCCAATGTTTGTCTGCTTTGTTTAGGGTGCATTCCCGACAAGGCTATATCTTAGTCATTAGCTGCTTAAGTCCATGTAGGCAGTGTTCATTGATTTTATTGGATTTACTGGCTATAGGAGTCAACACAGGATGACATTTTAACTTAACTTTAACTTTTAACTTATTCACAACACAAAAAAAAAGGTTTGCTCTTTCCTAACTCTGTTATACTGCAATGGTAAGAAGACTTCATCAAGTTAGGAACATTTTATTACTCTTATATCACATCTTCTTGACTATCGTCATGACCTGTTCTCATTGGACAAACTGTGGTATGGTTCAAGGTTACTAGGTTATAGCTGCAGTGCATGGGTTGTCTTTCAATTGTAGAATTGGTTTTGATTATTCAAATTCATTTTAAGGTCTGTCTGTAGCCTAGCTAAACCCTTTAAGCCTCTATGAGTCTATGAGTCACAACCTGAGATCCTTAAACAGGGATCTCCCGGTTATTCAGAAGTCTAGGTTTAAGACCAACGGTGGCCAGGCATATGCCATCCTTGCCCCTAAGCTTTGATACACCCTGTCTAAGGTACTTCAAAACAGTGTCTATAGACTTTTCAGACTTTTATATGATTTATATTTTATTATAAATTAATTTGTGTTTATGCAAGTTATTATTGGGGGTCAAAACGCCACAGCTGCTGGGACCCTATTGTTAATCTACAGAATGTGGAATTTTCCTTTAAAAGGTCATACCTCCGGGATCCATGGTACAATAAAGTGGGCTCCAAAGTGTGTCAAACTCAGGGGGGCAGGACTTGACTCTCAGATTGAAGCCCACTAGCGGCTAGAACATGGAAGCTGGATGTTCCCATTGATGGCCGTCGAAAAGTGATTTATTATGATGAAATTACACGGTTTCAAGCAGCACATTTAGCCTCTTATTGTTCTTTATATTACTGTAATTCCTTTTTCCAGGGAAATAACTTTTTCTGAGGTTTATAGAAATAAAGATAAACATTCGAATATTTTGTCCATTTATTTATACATCACACTCGATGCACAAGCCCAACTTGCACATTCATGGTATTCATGTACATACACACAGTAAAAGTGCGTGCATGCAACATTTCAGCCCTTGTGCTTCATCATCTCTCTGTCATCCATTACATTTTGGCTCAGATCACCAGATCACAGTCCCCATGAAATAAACTGGTGAAGGCACTTCCTGGCCTTCATGAGTGCGCAATTACATTCTAGTCAATGAACATGCTAATTCATCCCTACCTCCACCGCTCACTGCTCTATATCGCCATCATTAGGCCAACCTTGGAATAACGTCATTTGTTTCCCTACAATGTTTTCAAACTCCACCAAATGTTACAACCAGCTTATATCAAATGCCTACATCATGGCTTTTCAGCAGAATTTTCATACTAGTCACCGTTTGGCCAAGACCCACAAATAATAATACTAGAGCAGTTAAACTTCACATACTATACATGTTTGTGAAGGGTTCAAAGTATGTCAGGTTACATTTAGTTGGGGTCTATAATGCCATCATTAGAACAAATTGGTATTGATATCTTTTGATATTTATCTTTTGAGCACAAATTGTGAAGCTTAATTTCTGAATGCTTAATGCTAGCCCATCAAAACTTTATGTTCATGACTGGGGTAAAGTTAGTTTTAATTTGGATATTGATATTGGATGTTCAAGGAAATTTAAGGGACCATCTTAAAAGTGTAGTTTTTGAATCACAAAGACTTCAATAGCTTCCTGTATATACGGCCTACTCATTCAAAACCAACTGTGTTAGAAATGGTACACCAAGAGGGTAAATCTATGGCAATTACTTTTTTGAAAATTGCCTTTGTTGATTTTTAAAGAAATGTTATATTACAGAAAATTTAATAGCTTCCTGTTTATAGGGCCCACTCATTCATAACATAATATACTGTATATATATATATTTTTTTTATCTCTTCTTCCCTTTGAATTAATAGAACTTAGGAATCTTAGAAATTCTCTGTTGTTTCGACTCGTAAACACGCTTGCAGCTTGACAGAAGAGGGTCACGGACCTGGGTCAAATAACCCACGTTGATCTATTCACACAGACAAGGGTTTTACCCAGGTCGACGCTTCAGTGTGAAAATTACATTCTCACTTTGTCCATGGACTTGGCTGCTTGCGTTTAAATGAATTATTATTATTTGTTATTTTTACTTAGCTAACATAGAGAGGCTAGAGAAGCTAGCTAACATAGAGACTGACCGCAGTATGTGTAGATGTGGTTGGACTCCAGAAAGCGGACTTTGAGGTTGTGCAGGACAGCAGGCTCATGCAGGTAGCTGAGGGCAGTGAGGTCATTCTCCCCAACCAGGATGTCAGGGTTCCGTAGGAAAGGAAGAGTTTTATCTTTGGGACCAATAGGATACTCCAGAGGCTAGGACAAATCATAATATATCAAAACAAGTCATCAGAGGGAACACCATTTCAAAGCCTCCTTGACAAGTCATTCTGGTGCTATGCACAAACCTAAAAATCCAATGAACATTGGTGAAAATCATTCATTATATTAAACAGAGAATATCCTAACTCAACCCCAAGTCCCACGTCATTTTAAGTGCTGTAAAATAAATTATGCTCTTTCCACATGTATTGTGTCACATTTATATCACAATCACAATACACAGGAAAAATGCAACAGGATTTCTGTCAAACCCCTACAATTTACAAATTAAATACTGATTAAAAGATATGTTAGAGCACTTCCCCTTTAAGGAAAAGGAAATCTTTAAATATTTCAATTTTTACAATGCACCTTTTAAAAAGATTGGTAAGTACAAAAGGTCCATTTTAAGGTTATATAAATAACAGTTAACAAGCTCAACCTAAAAACCAAGAGTGTCATCATAAACAATAGAGAACAGGCAATGTTTTAATTTATGAAATGTATTTCGTTTGTTTCACTGATTCGTGGCACTTTGGCAACATTGTTAATAAAGCAAATCTGAATTTGAACACTTGTGTGTTCCATTGTTTAACACCTGTTTGTTGCTCTCCAAAGGTTTACAATATGCTCTTCAAACGAGGAACTTTGTGACAGGGTTTTGTTTCTAATGGGAAGTCCAAATGGGTTTCTTCTAACAGTATCACAGTGGGTGGTAGATTACCGAGTCATCCTCCAGTTTAAGGTGCAGAACTGTCTCCCCCTCTTTGTAATCTCTTGTGATCTCTGCAGCCTTCCACACATCCTCTTGGTCTGGGATCCACACCCGAGTGAACTGCAACAAAAACAGTCATGTCTTTTTTCAGTCATTTCTGATTATTCATCACATTTTGATAAACTTTTGCACAGTTCAAAAGAAGTTATAATTAGTAATTGAGTTTTTGGTTTTGCTTTTGAAATGCTGTTGTCAAGGAACAAAGTTGTTACAACAAACAACAATAAATTAAAATGGGACTGGGCGATATGGCTGAAAAGTCATATCACAATATTTTTGGAGCCAATGACGATATTCGATACAAGACAATATTTTCATATTTCTTTCTATTCTACATATGTACATAACGTTTTTCATACATTTTTGGAACAACACATTACACATGAGCTACAAGTGGGTTAAGTCATGACATGCAAGGGACTAGACCAAAGGAGAGAAAGAGAGAGGATGTTTAGTGTGGATTTTTAAGAGCAACAGTGCTGTAAAGTTACATTATAAAACACATTAAAAACAATATATCGCAATATATCTGAAAACTCGATCTATTGTTCAGTCCTAAATTAAAATAATAACTGCAGGTAAAAGCAGAAGAAATACATACAGACTTGTTGAATTCAAACAAATATTTCAACGTCCCTTCTTGCCCAACTTTGTTCAGCCATCTCAAGACAGGAGGCGAGCTTGGTCCAAAAATCTAATTGCTTACAGTTAGCCTGTATAGATCAGTACATCACAGTTCTTTGATGATAACTCATTAGGTTCGTGAAGTAATTAGAGTACAGGAGATTATTTGATAAATTTCATCTGCTTTTGTAGATTAAGGATTTGCTGCTCGTGATCATGAGCATAGTACCAGTAATTCCTGTTTTATTATGGTTAATCAAAGGCATCGTTAGCCCTACGCTGCCAATCATACACAGGATTAGTATTTTCTGAAATGACCTTATGGCTATCTTAGCTAAATACAATTATGGCCCAAAACAGGCTAGGCGTTTCACAGCTGCATGCCATTTCTAAGAAATATAGCATACTCCCAAGAATGGTTTAATTTCAAGTAACCTTATGTTAAGATGCCCTTTTAGGGCCTTAAATGTTAACCAATTACTGGTTTTAACAAACCAGTCTTTCAGGACTCACTCAGAAACTGCAACACTGTTTTTCTGGAAAAACGTGTTATCTTGAGGACAAAATTAAATTTTTATGGCAATGTAGGCTATTTTCGCATGCCTGAACACTCTGCGTTTTTTGGATGGTTTGACAGTACTAAGTTCCAAATCTTTTAAATAACGATAGTCAAAATGAAAAGCTCTTCAGGCCAAAAGAAAACTGGACTGAGCTCTCAATTTCTCTGCAGGATAGGATCAGCAGAATATTTAGAAACATTAAACCAAACAAACCTGATGTACACAGAAGAGACAACCTCACATTTTAGCCGAAGAGTGCATAATGCAATGAAATATCACACTCAGCATACAGGACTTGGGCTAACAAGCTAAAACATCCCTCCAGAGCAGCACTACTCTGCTTTCTCTGATAGAGAAAAGAATAGGGGGAGGAGGGACTCTAAATGAGCCCAAAATAATTCATCTTCCCATTTGCCACTTAATTCACTCTGACATTTGATTGGCAAGAATACTATGTAGCCTGGTCATGTTTCAGTGGACAAATTCAACTCTCTCTGACAGGAACACAGATGGAGAAAGGTACAGTATACAGTGTTATCAGTACCGTGCATACGTCAACTTTTTTGTTTTGAAAGCCTAACACAGAGGCAAACAACCTTTCAAACAACTAGTCTTTCCTAAATGACGATCAGGAGTGACTCAGACTGAAGTCATCTTGCCTGTTTTCCAGGCTCCAGTGTCTTGGAGATGAGAGACGGAAGAGATGAGAGTTCTCACTTCCCTGAATGAGGCGATACTGACATTTGTGCTCAGCCTGGGGATGAGTATATTCATATTTGAACAGCCATGCAGTGTCATACTTCTCCAGGGCCTCAGCTCAGCTGTATTATAGATAAAACACCTATTGAGACCAAGTCCTTTTACCCAGGTTTCGACTCTGACACTAAACTCTGAGCTCTAAACTCTGACTAAAATCCTTCCCCTATGTCCCAGAGAGTCACTACGTATCAGTGGTAGGCCAGCTTTTTATCTTGTTTGAGAAAGAAGAAAGTGCTGTACTGCAGCTAAATGGTACAATACAAAATAACATTGCGTAGGGCTGCAATCAGCATTGCCATCATCAATATTACCTGGATGTCACATGGGAGCACCTGGGCACACTGTTAGAATGTTGCCCTTGAAACCTATAGTAATGACCTCCACAGGCAACATATAGATAAACAACATGACATGCCAAGCTCAATAGATGGTAGCCAAAAGGTTTTCAGTAGGTATGTTTTCGGCAACTAGAACATCACATCTAATTTCTATTTTGGTGAAGGCCTGCTAGCCACCAGGCAGTGTGTTGCATTGCATTCAATCTGCTATTGTTTAACCATATATCATTTACTGCCATCTACCAGCAAAACCGTTTATTTATCATCTTGTT
>OMKK01085137.1:7912-27188 GCA_900302305.1 Polymixia japonica
ACACACACACACACACACACACATACACACACACACACACACACACACACACACACACACACACACACACACACACACACACACACACACACACACAAACGTGTATATACAAACACAAGCTTAAACGCAGACAGAAAAGCACACACAGACACACACACATGCATATGCATACCAGTGCTGGGGGTAACCGTTGCAAAGTATGCGTTGTTGTAATCATATTACTTTTTCCTGTAACAGAGTAATGTAAGGCATGACTCTTCCAATTTCAGTAATCACATTACAGTTACTAATCTCAAAAATAGGTTTTTACTTTCGGTAAACATATTATCATTCCCTTTTGCTGAATTGTTGTGGATTGAAATATCAATTATTCCATTTTTATTTACGTAATATTGGAAAATTCTCCTAGCCTGTCCCTTGTTTTATTATGTGTGTGTGTGTGTGTGTGTGCACATGTGTGTGTTTGCATACATGAACACACATGCTTGTATACATACACATACATGGAGTGTGACCATTCTAAGATCACTAGCTGAAACATTACATTTTCTCCACAGAACAAAAACTGTGCATGCGTCAGTGTTGGGGCCATTGCGCAAGAAAAGTAATATATTACACATTATTCGTTACTTCTCTTAAAAATAATGGGTTACTTTACTTGTTACTCCCTAGGAAATGTGCCTCATTCCTGAGCGAGCAATGGGAGATTTGGAGCACAGAAAAATATATTTTGCAAGTACATCAATTATATTTTCATAAATTATATGCAAGCAAAAAGTAATTTAGTTTGAGCAAACAAAAATCTATTCTGTGCTCAATAATTGTATTTGCATGTTTGCTATTATCCATATTAACGTGCAATAATAATCCCTCTCACAAACTGAGGCACAAATATAATGCCATACACGCCCAGTCAGTCAGCGCACACTCGCGCACGCGCACACACACACACACACAGGAACATTCCTGGCTGCATCTGAGACACCAAGGCATTTTGAGGACACAACATCATTTGAGGCAAGTAATGTTTACTAACGTTACAGTATCCACTGCAGTTATCCACTAGTCCAAACACAATTTTATCATTATCAATGTACGACAGCAAACACATAAAATTACTGCAGACCTATGTTACCTATGTTACTGCAGTCCTGTTCAGCTGCTCAAATGCTGCTGGACTGGGAACTTAGGACCCTGGGAACATAGGACCTTGGGAAGGTGTGAATTGGAATCACCATTCATATCTATACAACCATGTTTGTATATGTTTATCATTAAATTGTTTACTATAGCACAAAGTTCTTCATAGAGCTAGCCTCTTAATTTTGCTCTCAAAGTGCACCAGCTTGATGCATTTAACTTTAAAATGTACAACATTTTCTGGAACTGAGTGGAACTGAAAAGAGGGTCCGAGGTCCACCCACCACAGTCTCACAAAATCCTGTGGGAAACACTGCTACTTGTTGCATTACTTTTGTGTTACGCCCTAAAACTTCTGTGATGCATTCCCGTACAATGGGCCAATACACATTGCAGGTCTAACCCTTACACATGTCTAACAGCACACTTAAGCAGCCCCAATAAAGACAGACACAAACTGTTTCTATTAAGTGCTTTATGTAAGGGATAATCCACGACGAGGTGTGCGGTTATCAAAAAATAAAGCACAACGCGGGGGCTGAGAACAGGTTTGCCTCTGTGGAACGCATTATTTTTCACTAACTGCTCACCTCAGAGTGGATTATCCCATTATACCATGGCCACTTACCAAAGATTAAAAATATATTTTGTTCATTCATATTTTGGGGCAATTCGGTTTAAAAATAAAAACGTTTTGTTGGCATTATCTCTGTTTTCCTGGAGATATCTGTGGCAGACCTAATACCTGAAACACAGTCAGTTACATCCATAGATTTCTATGCAGTGAAAACATTACTTTACTACTCCAGCAAGTAGGAGAAACCTTTGTAATAACTTAGCCGGTAGTAGTCAAATAGTCAAAACGAGAGAAAGAAATGTATCTCGTGTGCACAAATGAACAAAACAACGAAGGCACGAATTAACCAAAATGAGGGAATGATTTCACTGCTCAGAATGACCCTGTGTTATAATGTGCACATGACAATGAACACTTTGACTTGACTCTGACTATCTTGTGCCCATGCAATAGTATTTCTTTAGTTCGATATCATGTCTTCGAGTTGAGAAGAGACCATACTTTTATTGTTATTGTACTTTTAATATTATTCTTTGAATTTGAATAATTCAAAAAAGGTGACTTGGGCTCTTCTGACCAATTCCATGAATTGCTAGGCCTATTATTCGTCTCCCAGAGTGAGAGATATGGTCTTGTGAATTTTGAACAAGTCATTTTACGTCAAGGCAGTTGAATTACAACAGCCTTTCAACATTTTATCTATCAAAGTGACACACTTTTGTTATTTGCATTATCGAAAAGGGGCAAGGTTAAAAACATAAATAGGGTACGTTTGCATTGTATTTCTGTGTCAAACTAGTTGGAGATTGAGCGCTGGTCGGAGGGCGGAGAGAGTCAGACGCCGTCCAGACTGTTAACAAGGTACACCTCTGTTTAATTAACCATGCGCTTGATATCTGTGGGTGTTTCACTAAAGATGAGGAGCCTTCATAAGTCAGCACTAGTGGAAAGCCTGGGGACCAAAGCACAGCAGATACACTGTACAGACACATTTGTGAAGGACTTTTGTAAAAGGCTTGTTGGCAAGATTTTTGCATAATTTAAATTTTGCATAATGTGACCTTTGTTATGTTAATTGTATGCCAAATAAAACAGACAAAACCAAAAACCCTAGTGTCCATCCTGCCGAGACTGAACATTACTAAAATTTCGTCTCCTGAAAATACACTGAAGCACTATTTTGCCTCTTTTGTCAAAGTCAAAATTTTGCATCGGTTTTGTTTTATGTTCAGCAATCCTAAGCTTTAGGCATGACTCTTACCCAAATGTTTTGTTGGTGGAGAATAAGCCACAGCCAGGCAGAGGTGTCGACTATACAGAGGCATATTTCATTATGATCTTCAGGACCCTTGAAACAAGTGACCTTGAAGAGTGGAACTGAAAATGTAAACCAGAGAATGAGGAGATAGGAACCTACGTACTCACTCTACAGAACATACTTAAAGGACATTTTCTTCTGAATATGATTTAACTGTAATTCTGGTTGTGACTTTGTGAATTAGGCAGAATTCAACGACCTATCCAGTGATACTACAAAGATATGCAAGAAGCTGTGGCATATTTGAGTCAAACAGCTTTCAAGCAACTTTCCCAGTCAAACAGCTGCTCCCACCTTCAAGTTGTCATCAAATAATCTAAAATGATAATCTCCCTCCCTAACATAGAAATCCACCACAGAACCACCTTTGACATGTGATGTATTGAGATAGATATTGTATTAATTAACGAACGAATACATTTTATAAATCCCCTGCACCCCTTTCCCTGCAGTGATCCCTGCCTTTTAGATGTGAGGCCCCACCGGACAACATCCATCTCATTTTCCAACAGAATAGATAAAAAGGGTGCTTCCCTAGCCTGACAAAATGTGTCAGACGTGTTTTTTCTTAAAATAAAGAAGCTGTCTGCGTTTAAAAAAAAAAAAAGATCGCAGTCTGTTCTTGTGAGTCGCTGTCATACCACAGCTGGGATTATTATTAATATGTATGTTGTTTAGAGTTCATTCATCATTTCTGGCATGATGATAACTTAACTTAGCACTTTCCCAAGTTCCAATGAACGCGCAGCCTTCTTGACCGATCCAACTTTTTGTGACGGATAGTGAAATGTTTGTAGGGCTATATAATCCTTCACACTTTATTCATCAGTCAAAATTGATGATGGGATCTGTCCTTTTCTCCCATCCCCAAATCCACACCTCTAGTTGTCAGTATCAGTAGAATCAATGAACTCCTGCTGCGCTGTGAGTTGTGCCGTCCGAATCAATAACGCTGTTATTGTGCAGTTAGTACGATGCCGGCGCCAGGAAGTAGCAGAGCTTACAGTTATAGAACCTGCAGCCTCCAATGATTCCGTCTCACTTCTCCTCCCTCCGCTTCCCGTTCTTCCTTCTCCCCGCCGTCTCTCGCTCTTTTCTGTCGCTCCTCTTCTTCTCTTCAGTCTGTTATGCCCCGCTCCTCCTTTCATTTCTTCCCGTCGCCCCTCTTTTCCGTCACTGGTGATTTCTCTTTTTTTCCCCTGTCGGTGCTCTTCGTCTCCCCTCCTCTCCAGGTCCTCGCTCCCTCTCTGGCTGTCAGTCTGTCCCTGGAGGCAGAGCTGGTTTCAAAAGAAACAGTTTTAGACAACAGACAATAAAGCCATGAAATCAAGCCAAAGGCAAGGGGAGAGAGAGAGAGACACACTGTTTACCCTTGAAATGGGAAAGATGGAGAGAAAGAGATTGAGAGGGAGACAGACGGAAAGATATATAACTAGAACTGAAGAGAAAGGAAGGGCGGAGGAAGAGCGAAAGGTAAAGACAAAAGCAGCTATGGTGTTGCAGTGCAGACAAGTGTTAAACCAACAGTGAAAGCATTCTATTCATTCTATTAACGCCTAATAACAGCATGCTATTGAGTCTGCTATTAAACCAGTAGTGAGAGGACACTTTTGAAACTTTCTTAACCCAATACAAAAGGAAGTGCATTGAATCTGTCTCTTAAAAGAATATGACTGACTGTTATTGGCTTGTAATAATCTCTGCAGCCGTTTTAGAAGTTAAAGCCACAATGAAATGGGATTAGCAAAAAGGGTGCTATCTACTGTTTGTAATTGTATAGTTTTTAAATGGCACTAAAGGTCTATGCTGTGAGGTGAAGAGCAGTAAATTGAAGGAGTAGAGCGGAACACCGGCAATAAATATGCCTCAGGTGTCACTAAAAAGGCCCAAAACTTCAGGTTTCACGTGAGAAATCCCCATGGTCATGTGATACGGGTCTTTTCCTTTTTCAAACAAACCACCCACCCAGAGGCACATCCTAATGATGCAATTAATACAACTCACAACACGATAGGCCGTTATGACATACACAGTAAAGAGCATCTCTAAATAATGGAATAGAGCAAAGTTAGGTAGGGGATAGGGTGGAGAAGGAACATTTTATCAGCACCAAGCTATCAATAACAGCAGCAGCAGCATGAATGTACAGCAGGGAAGAGTGGAAAGCAGGTCAGCTAAAATTGAGATTGCTGCATGTAATAGATCAGCTGATAGCCACTGTGGTGCATTTGAGCGTGTGTCCTGTCTGGTCTACTGCAAGATCCATATACCGTATGTGAACCTCAAACTAATTTGCTTTTGTTTTGTTCTACTTGCATTAAAGAAGATATAATTATCATTTGCTTTCCAATCTAGAAAAAAAACGATATACAGCAAGAAATTATTGACTGCACAAGATTAAAAAAAAAATAAAAAGCATAGAAAAAAAACAACATTAAACAATAATAAAAATAATTTTGGAAAACTCTCACCAGATTTCAATTTCAATAGTGTTGCAGGACCATGTGCAGAGCTCAGAGGCTCCATGGAAAGAAACAGTACTCTACCTACAACAATTTAACTCACTGTAACCACACAACTGCTTGAATTTATGCTTAAACTTGTTAGTAGTCACAGGAAACAATCTTGAAAATAATCCCACGGTAGCTCGGTGCAGTATCAGAGACTAGTTAAATGATAGGCTTAATGTCCCAGTTGTGAGTAAGCAAAGTTTATAACCCTCATCTGACTGCCACTGGTTCATCTTGACAATAGGCGCTATTCAGAGTTTTCAGAGTTGCAAAGCTAAGTAAAAACTGTAATATAATCCATTTTTGATGGATGTAGTTGGACAACTAAAACAAATATTACATTTGATTCTATTTGGCTGAGTTGATGAAGACTGATGTCTGAAAATATGTGACTTTATTAGTAGATATTATTTCCTGTGTGGTTCCCGTGTGGTTTGGCAATTCTATCTGGCAATACTAGTAGCAGAACCTGTACATTTGTACAATTACAGGTTCAACACCACCAGGGACTCAAACTAAAAACCAGTGGCATGGCACAAGCATGTTGAGCTAAACAGTTACTGGATTCATGTGTAGTCAATACTCACCTGTACGAAATACAAAATGCTGTCAAAAAGTTTGTTTTCAAGATAAAATTAAGATAATTAATAGGCCTATACTTCATCTACACAATCTGACAATGTTTACAATTACAGAATCAGCCATCGTCCGAACAGGCAGGCAATGTAAACAAAAACTGTCAATTTACAAAGACAAAAAATGGGGTTGGACAAAACTTTGGGCCTTATTTTCCAGAATCAAGGCACAAGCGCAGACACAAGCGCTGGCTCAGGGCACAGGCACCCTTAGGCATGGCCATACTGTTTTTGAAATGCTGGCGCACTGGCAGAGCAGTTGCAAAAAGAGTTGGATTAGAATTAATACATTTTCAGTAGGCGTGGCGGGGCTGTCGTCAATTATAGCCAATCAAATCAGCTCCCATCATCCCCCTTCAAAAGCAGCGCGCTCCGCGCCACGACACACTGACAGTTTCATAATGGATGGGGAGACTCCAGACCGGCTGCGACAAGAAAAGCTCACGAGGAAACGAATGTCATGTATTCAGATGCATAGTCCCTAAAAGTCCCATAAAGATTGTGAAACACAGAAATATAACACTAATTCAAATGGGATATGAGGCAACATGCAAATATGATTGCTATGCTGCCTTTTAACATTAACTTTCAGGGTTTTGAATTAAAACTAGCTTTCGTAGGGGTACAGGGAAAACTCTGTACGGGGGTATGTTTAAATTACATCAGTGGACACATCTACATGGCAATGCAGTACACGTAGCAGGCTATCACACACACATCTACAGCGAAGTGCAATGGAGGCAATGGAGCACACGGATAAATGTGCACACACATACACAAAGACAAGCACGCTGCTGCTTTAGTGATAAACGGAGGTCTGACAGTCATTTTAACTGGATACAAGTTGCTCAAAACAATGTCCCCATCACAAACCGCAAGATTTATATGGAGATGAACGCACGCACTTCAGACCAGCGCATCTGATCCACACTCAAGGACAACACTGACTGCATTAACAACAGAACACAACAGAAACAGGAACAGACTAGAAAACAATATGATCGCATCAGCTCCTTGCAATTTTTTGTGAAACCAAAATTGGCGAGTAGACTGTGTCTTCCTCCATTACACTGTCAAAAGGAAAATAAATCTGTGGAAATTTGTGAAAATTATAACACAAATTCAGAAATCCGCTCGCGCCCAACGAAATGACATGAATGTGTGGAGATTTAAGGGAGGCAGTGGGGCTGAAGGTCACTCTGAATACTGGCAGAACGGAGTGGAGATACCAACAAGCTTATTACTACTGTTAAGCGCATCCACAAGCTCACTGTTATGCAATTACACCACACACACGTACACAAGCCACAGACTGCAGAAACTCTTTTTAATGCAACTGTAGTGACCTGAATTGCTCTTTCGTTCTCTCTCCCTGCCTCTAAAACCCACTGCTATAACCTCACAGTTATGTGGACTTAAAGCCACTGACATATACCAACCTGGTCTCACGCTTTTTCGTGCTCATAGTCATAAACTTTAATCTATTGATTCATGTACATGGACACAAATTGTACATTTTTTTTCATGACATTCAGCACGACTTTCAAATTCATGTGTTTCAGCAGCTGGGTATAAAAACCCGGGTAGGTCCGCAAGCACGTTTTGTCAAGTCAAGTCAAGTTTATTTATATAGCCCTTAATCACATTATAGTCTCAAAGGGCTTCACAAGCCCACAGTCACAGAGAATTAAACGACACCCCCTGACCTTAACCCTCCACCGGCCACCGGACAAGAAAAAACTCCCAGAAAAACCTTAGTTGGGAAAAAATGGCAGAAATCTTGGGAAGGAATACAATGGAGGGATCCCCTTCCAGGATGGTCAGGAGTGCAATAGGTGCCGAGTGGGCAGATTTCAATCAAGTTACAGGTTATAGTGAGTGACAACAGGTATACAGTTGGAATAATGGGGCAATAATAAAAGACGTGGCAGTAAGAGTGGAATGTCCAGCTGAGCTAGTTCTGCTGCTCAAATGCTGCTGGACCGTGCGTCTTACTTCCAACTGAAATCCATTACTTTGAAACTTGTCCTGAGCGTCACAAAAAATATTTTTTTAATTTGTGTCCATGTACACGAATCTATTCTATTAAATTTCGTGACTATGAGCATGAACTGCCGTGATACTGTGTTGTAGATACATATATTTACAATTTTGTTAGTTCCTAAAGACCAGCCTGAGGCCAATTTCTGCAGTTCCCCTGGAGCTTGTTCTTGACACATTTGTGGCATTTTGGGTAAATCAGTCAAGAGCCTGTAGTCAGTTTTCTCAATTAAGAAGTAATTTATTAACACAAACATCAATCCCAGCTCAGCTGGTTTGGTCCAACATGGCATGACTGCTAATTATGATCTACTGGCTGACAGTGAACAATTAATCAATAGAGACAATGAAACCCCAAATAGGATCAAATTTCTATAGGAAAGCTGAATTAAACAAAATACAACCAAAGTACTTTTATATGGGTGTATCATATATATTATATAATGTATATGATTATTAGATATTGTGATTATATGAATTATCAAATGACACGTTTGTGTGGAGAATCAATAAATAAATGCTATTTATTTCCCATCTCCTATTTCCTATTCTCCTATTTCTTTATTGCTTACTCTTACATGCAAATAATAGGGCATGGCTAAAATGCATGAGCGGTATCTGTGCCTCTAAAATTCTCCAATCCACGTCAAATACGTCTATACCCTCAACCCTCAAGACCCACCTTTTCACCATGGCCTTTCCCCATTAGTTAGTCTTAGTTAGTTTGAGCTATCCCATTGTTTTATTTGTTTTGCCCCTCCCTCCCTGTTTCCCTGCCCCCTCTCCTGTAAAGCGACCTTGGGTTTTATGAAAGGCACTACATAAATCCAAGTTATTATTATTATTATTATTATTATTATTATACTGTTTGATGCTGACACCCAGCAAATATTTTCAAATATTTATCAAAACGTCAAAAGGCGCATATGTTCCCATTTCTCTGTACAGTTTGTTGTGTTGTAATACTAAACATTATACATATACTTTATTTGCTATAATATTAGCTAGAACTACGTTTATATGAAATGGCTACACTAGACATCAACAATAACAACGTTGTGTCACCCCTAGTGGTTCTACATTGTAGTTATTCCCAGACTGAACACTGATTAATGTCAGAGCCCTCTTGCTCTTACAGAGATGACTGGGGGCTCAGAGTATAAAACATGTTTAGGGCGACAACACGTACCTAGTTTTTTGAAGTGATCAATGGGACGAGCAATAGGTATGGCCAGCAGGACAGTGTCGCATGTATTTATTGATTCTCTACACAAATATGTCATTTGATAATTAAAAAATATATAGGATGGACGACGATGATGATGATGAATCTTTAAACAAGCTGACACACTCAGGCCCCCATACTTATACCGGTATTCCATTTAAATTAGCGTTTGTTGGGTCTGGTCACACAATGTTGAGAAAGATAAAGGTAAGCTACAGTTTCATAAATATCTCTTTATGGTAAGGGTAAAGAATGATAATATCTTTGTTTGTACATTTTATTGCTTGCCCATAAAAAAAAACAAAAGATATGGTGAGCAAGCACATTTGTGTATCTGAACTGTACCCATGAGGGTTTGGAAAACAAAACATGAGAAAATTCAGTTTGTGCACAATGGACATTCATTAATTTATTGTATACTAATTTAACAGTAAGGAAAAATAGCTTTTCTAAAAAAAATAAAATAAGTTATTCCCACCTAAATCTCTAGTTTAATAATTTTGAAGGTATTTTATATAATGGCAACACTACCACCACTAGAGTGCATCCAGACATGGCTTCAAAGACACATATAAAACCCAATGTACCTTCATAACGCAATACAAGAACAACAGTAGAAGTTCTTGATCCTGAATCTATCGCACATTTGTACAGATTCCACTGTAACTGATTCTTTCTGAAATGTTATACTATGGAATAAAAAAAGTATAATATTATATTAAATGTTATACTGTAGAACACTACTAAAAAAAGCCACTCATTCATAGAGACTTTTTAATTGCTAGAACTGTTCCAAATAGCACCCAGACAGAACCAGAACCTTTATCCCTTTCCAAGGTTTCTTCCATTTTGTTTTTGCTGGGAGTTTTTCCTTGTCTGATTGAGGGTTAAGGTTAAAGCGTGTCATTTAAATCCTCTGTTAATTGTGGGCTTGTGAAGCCCATTGAGACTGTAATGTGATTAAGGACTATAAAAATAAACATGACTTGAGTTGTCTTATCTCAAAAGCTGTGTCCCATTTCAGGGGCCAGGTCCTTCGAAGGCTGCATTTCAAGACAGAATACATCGTAGTGGGTTGTGAAGGCTGTCCCATTTCAGAGGCTCCTCTAAATGTGACGTAAATATGCAGTCTTCTTTTGCCAGAGGATACAACTGGTGTATCCCTCATGGTCCTCAGTATCCCAAAATCCATTGCGTGCTGGTCAACGCAAACCATTCAAGGCAAAGAATTTACGTTCATATGTCAGTGTTGGTTTCCGATTTTAGTTCAAATCATTAGCTAAAACTGTAGTGTTAAAGTAAGTAAGCAATGTCAATTTCATGCCAGTGATGCTGGCACAAACAGCTCTCGGCCAGTCTCTCCATTTCTTCAAATATTAGATATATTACATAAATGAACAAAAGCACAGTGACATCTTTCAACTCTATTGTAAGTCTAGGGTCTAGGTTTAGGGTGTAGGGTAGCCTAGCGAGTGCCAGGGAGTAACAGCTGTTCTGGTCTCACGAGGGTATGGGTGGGAACTGGCTATGACATAACCCGTGAATCCTTCACGGACTGTCTCATTTGGGGAGTTTGCGCAGATTCAGCCTAGCCTTCGGTCCTCTGCAGGGCGCACCTACCCAGGACGCATCCTTTGAATGATGCAGCCCCTGAAATGGGACACAGCCAAAGTGTCCTTCCTTGTCTACAGACAGAGCAATGTCATAACCTTTTCTCTCTCAAATGACTCATGCCAAACTGTTCATAGTGCCTTCTGACAACTGAACAAAAGTAGAATTTTCTAAAACATTAAAGGCTTGAACAATAGCTCAGTAGTAGTACAGCAAGCAGACTTATACTATAGAGACATCTGTATGTAATCTCTCTACTAAACCACAACACTTGCTTTCGCTGAGCCCCTCTTAAGGCAACCAATAAAATACATAGGACCATCATGTTACTTTTCTTTTATATGAAATAAAGAGACAGAAAGAGAGAAAGAGATCTAAAAAAAAAAAATCGAGATCTTAGTTTTTAATTCCAAATCTAGTTCACGGCATCTAAAAGAAGCCTTGATGATTGATTGGTATGTTTTCTTTCCGGGAACATGAAGAACTGGATTCTCAAGTCTTTTCATTCAGCCTCATTCTGTCTCTATTTGGCTTACACACAGCCCTTCATGGCTATGTCCCAACAACCAGATTATGGAAAAGATTAAGCAACATTTTTTTGACAGTTTTGATGAAATCTGATAAGTGGATATGTTATGCTTTTTCAGTTTTGTCTTGGTGTAGAAAATGTAAACAGCAATGGAAAAAATTAATTTCTTAGGATGGAAACTTTTCTCTTTGGGAAGAGGTAGAAATTGTCTCTCTAAACAAACAGATGAAAAATGAAACCAAACAACCATTCTGCCGCCATTTTGTGTGTATGCGTGTGTGTGTGAGCGTGCATGCATGCAATGTGTTTGAATAGGTCTTAGAGTTGATTGAAGTCAGTTTTCTGAAGCTCTAAATCGACAGATGATGGATGTGTTTATTTCTTCTTGTGTAGCCTTTTGTGTGTGTGTGTGTGTGTGCGTGCACACCGTGATATGCCCACCTGTGTTCATATTTTGTGTTTGTGTCCATGTATGCCTGTGTGTGTATGTCCATGTGTATTTTTTCCAGTGTCTATTTCAGTGTGTGTGTATGTTCCGCTATGCCTGTGTGTGTGCATGTGTTCATTTATGCCAGTGTGTGTGTGTGTGTGTGTGTATAGGTGTGTGTCACAGAGACAAGTCAATCCAAGGTAGCCAGACATGCGTCACTCCAACCAGAGAGCCCTAAGGGCTGTTTTTAGAAACAACAGACTGACAAGCGTAGGAGGCCTGTTTCATATTTTCTTTCATTTTTGTCTCTCTTATGCTCTCAATCCGTGTCTTACTGTCTGTCTTTCTCTCTGTCCTCTGTCCTCTTACGTCCTTTATCTGTCTCCCCACTTGGACTCAAGAGAGAAGACATCTTAAGAGAAGCTGTCCTCCTTTCCAGACCCCTAACCCCTTGTCTATTCATCTCCTGTCCTCCGGTTCTCTCATTCTTTCACCAGACACTAAAATGTCAAACACATGATTAGCTGCCTTCTCTCAGTCATCCCTGCCCACTGCCCTTCTCCCTTCCCTCCACCCACTCGCCCACTTTCTGCTGACAATTCCTACAATATCCTCTTAATCAACCCCACAAAAGAGTATGACGTCCTGACAGTATACTGATGATGGAGGAGGAAAAATTAACTCTCGACACAATTTACAAATGCAATATTCTGAAAGAAAAATGGCCGATCACGAGTTTAGCACATTTAAAAAAAAGAAAAAAAAGAAAATAGGACAGAGTAGCAAAACATCACCCAGGGACCTTGAACTTGACATGTAAAGGTTTGCAGCTCTAAGCCAGCTGTACTTGATGTACAAACTTCCTATTAGCAGTGCCAAGGTACCGCTAGCATGAGAGAGTAGTTGGCTGCACATAAGCCAACAGATACTCTTGTTTTATGTATTAGGTTGCAACGTGATTGCCGTGCCAAGGACTCTTTCTCAACTAGTCTTTGGGTATGACTAATTAAGGGAATTCAAAGCATTATGTGAACTTGTGCCAGTATATGAAAAATTAAGTTAGATTATTATTTTTTGATGGGTACGTGAGCCTGAGGTAGGCAACTTTTCACAAGTGCAGTTTCTTTCATTTAAATGAAAGAGTTCAACTACAGTGAATAAGGCCTCAGGCATTTTCTATACTTATTCTTGTTGAGTTTCCCAACATACAACAAGGACTGATGGTCAGTTACAGTCTCTAGTTAGCTAGTCTCCAATACAGTCCTTTGGGGTAATCTGCAACTCCAAAAACCAATCCCAAAATCACTCAAAACATCCCTTTTAAAATGGTTATACCCATCCTGCAAGACATGCCTGTTTTGTGCAGTTTTGATGATAGCATGGTTGATGCTAACACCCTTGTTTTGCTATTAGCTGACTGCTGGTATTCACGCGTGGCTTGTTGTGACAAAGGTGAC
This sequence comes from Polymixia japonica, assembly GCA_900302305.1. Lineage (NCBI taxonomy): Eukaryota > Metazoa > Chordata > Actinopteri > Polymixiiformes > Polymixiidae > Polymixia > Polymixia japonica. The sequence continues at coordinate 21,385 of OMKK01085137.1, forward strand.
ATGGATTTCTAAGTGCTGTTAAGGCTGAATATTTGCCAGATTTTGAGGATGTGGAGAGATGTAACCATTTTAAAAAGGACATGTTTTGGGTGATTTTGGGATCAGTTTTTGGAGTTGTGGATTGCCCCAAAAGACAACCAGATACCTCAGACTAAGTATGCTATAACAAAGCAATTGATTAATTTTTTGTCAGAGCCAATCAATATGATCGGGAAAGATAGAGAAATGAGGCCCAGGTTGAAAATGTCTAGAATTATCCTTCAAAGAGGCTGGCCGGGATTTTGGTGGTATGTCAATATTTTTTAAACTTCACATTTTGGTCCCTGATTGTCAAAGTATAGATCTTATATATAATATATGAGCTGAATCCCAGTTTTACCTGATTCTGCAGCAGAATCTCCAATTTACGGTTGGTTTTTCAGTTGCTTTAAGTTTCGGTTTTGTTGCCATTTTCCCTGAGCTGTGACTTGATTGACAGCCTTCACCTGAATGTTCATTGGTGCATTGGGGTTGCAAGGCGGGCCCAGGTCAGTCAGCTGACCTCACATACACACGCGCTGACTGCAACGAGAACAAACAAGTCTACTCCGCAGCGCCATTTTACTACTAGAGGCTGGCAGTATACGAGCTTCATCCAGCCTCTTTAAGGCTCCTTCCAGTTTTCTGATAACTGATACCAAGTTTTCTAACCTTTCTCTCCCTCCCTCTGTCGCTCTCTCTCTCTCTCCCTCTGTCTCGTTTTCTTGGTCTTCCGTGCCAGACGCCCCTTTTTTCAGCAGCTTTGATGTTTTCCTCCTCCACTTTTCCCTCCTGTTCTTTATTCTAATCCACTTAGTCGCCCTTCTCTGTGTCACTCTTTACCCCTATTCCCATCTCTTTCTGTCTCACTCTCTCGGCTTCCTCTCGGTTCCTCCTCGGTCTCTCATGTACTCTCCCACCTCCCCTTTTCTTCCCTGTGAAATTCAGGTGAAACTTCCACGGTTCGGCAGCTGCTCCTTTCCACCCTTCTCCTCACTTTCTCCCCCACGCTCGCTGATTAGCAGCTTGTTTTTCCCACTTCTGTCGTTCCCTTCTCCCTCCCCCTCGCTGAGAAAATTATCCCCCGACTTAGAACCAAGCGTGGTATTTAAATAAGAGCTGAGCTGAGAAAGAGAGAGAACGCGCAGTGAGAGGCAGGGATAAATAGAGAGAGGGAAGAAAGTGGGGCAGACAGATATCAGGCAAACAAATTAGGAGAAAGACAGACAGGAAGGTAAGACTGAGGAATCAAAAACAGACAAACACGTTTAGCGAGCGGACTGGGAGGCAGAAAGGTGTTGCGAGCACAGACAGGGCATGGAAACAGACAGGGAGACAAAAGGCATAGGCAGACAGGCAAAAGTTACAGACAGACACACACACACATAAAGGTGACAGGAATAAAAACAGCTTTATGTTCAAGACATTTAGCTGACACACTTCTCCAGAGTGACTTACGAGTGCAACCGGAGAAACTTCAATTCTTAGACGGGGACAAAAAGGGTTCGGTTCAAAAAACAGGAATGAAAGAGAGAAAGATAACAGATAGGCAGTGAGACAGATTTAAAGGTGACAGACAGAAAAGTAGGCGCACAGACAGGTAGGCACGCACACATTTAAGATACGTGAGATAGGAAGACAGGAATATAGACGGACAAACCGACAGACAGGCAGGTAGATTTGACTGAATGGCTGGCAGACAAATATGCAAGTCTGTGGACAGACACACTACCAGACACAAAGACAGGTAAGTTGAAAACCAGAGAGGCAGATACCCAGACAGACAACTAAGCAGACAGGTATAAAAAAAGGCATACAGGCAGATAGGGAGAACAGACAGTGGAGGAGGTTGGAGTAGTATTGTTTGGGCACCTTAAGTTAGTATTCCTCTGCCTATTCTCTCTGTCTGTCATCACAGAAAGAGAAAAAAAGGAGACAGAAGAGAGAAACACACATGCAGAAGTCAGGGAGAAACAGCATGCTACTTTTGAGGGGCGTTAAAGACAGAATGGGACTGAAAGCGAGAGAGAGAATGGGCATTGACATCTGTTATTGGCTCTACTTAACGGGGAAATCTACTGAAAGGAAATTCAGCCTAAAAGAGAATTCACATATTTTACGCTTTGATCTCTTGAGACAGCTTACAATATTTTTCAACATAAACTTTGTCCCTAGGCTAGAAACCAAGCAACCAATTCTCCAATCTATTTCATCGTCAAGAGGCAACACCTCGGCCTTTGTGGAGCTGCGCGTATGAAGCGGCACCAGCATCCGTCTCTATGATCACATCAAAAAGACTCGGGCATTTCTTGTTTCAAACTTTAGGAGAGACTGTTTCATGTTTACAACTCTGGATTAGACATCATAGGAATTTACAGATGGGAATTCCTTCCGGGTGGTTTCCCATTAAAGTCCATAGTACAAAACTGAAACGTTAAAAACACGAAACCGGAGAAATGTCCAAAAACAAAAGTTGAAGTGGGAAATAAAACAGTTATGAGTCCTCACCAGCAGCAACTCTCCAATCAGGAGGAGAGCCAATCAGGAGGCTTGACAGAACTCCCCAGGTAAGCACAGCTGTTCCATATTTTACTTTGTTGTTTTGTTTTAACCTCACATGGACCACCAAACCTGAGAGTGAACAATAACAGAATGAACAATAACTGTAAACAACAATTTTCTCACATCTGTCTGCTGTGTGTCGCCTGTTTTCTTTCCTTTGTCTTTATCACTGGGTCATTGTGTACTATGTTGTTTTGCATTAACGGATGCTATTTCTTGATTTTCAACGTGTCCTTTTTTTGTTTTGCTGTCTTTAATATGTTTTGTTTGTTGAATTCTTGAGTATATATTCTTTTGCTGCTGCAATTACCCCATTTCTCTACAGGGATCATTAAAGTTTAATGGTATCTTAAAATGAGCAGCTAAGATTAGGGTTAGCGGCTGATGCCCTCAATAGAGGAAAACAAACTCGTAACCCCTTGTACAGCCACAGTGTTTTATGTACCATGTCCTGACAATTCTCATACTAAACAGCTGAGAAAGTCGTCAAACTCGTTCTCTAATATGCCGCAGTGTGCCACACTGTGCCTGAACGCCTATCTCATATTACTGTGTTTTTATTGGCTACAGCTGTAGAGTGTCTCTGTAGAGATGAGATTAGAGAAGATAGCAAGGTTTTCCATCTCTAGTCATCCTCACATAAATGATATTGCTCACTTCCAGCATCAAATCTCTCCCTGGGTTCCGATAAAGCGTTAGCTACCTGTGCCGGGTGCTTAGCAGGGCATGAAGAAGTTGTCTGTTATGTTCGGCGTGGTTCCAGTCGGTAGGGGCCGACTTCTATCGTTGCCGTCGGACCTGCAAACTGGCGGAATCCCCGAATTGCACATCGGCATGTTAACGTTGAGGTGAAGTGAAGACAAACAAATTTCCAAATTCTTAACGCCTACCTACAGCAGCTTGTGCAAACTATAAGCCCTATAAACGGTAATCCTGAACCTAACCATCTGCAGGGTGAGCAGTGAGCCACTGTAGCTTTTATCGTGCCTTTCGAAGAGAGGAATTACACGACCGCTTTGCAGGGAGCAGTGAGTAGAGCTTAGGCATGATCCCTTTGCAGAACATAGCATCGTTCTCTCTATGTCTTCCCTCTTCCTTTGCCTTTCAGGTGAAACTTACTGATTTGGTGGCAGCTCTCTCCACCACAATCACCCAATTCAGGTGGAACTTCTCCTTTGCTAAATTCTCTCACCTTTTCTCCCGCCTCCCTCACCCTCCCTTTACCCCCTCCGGCAGAGAAAATGATCCAGATTAGAAACAAAAATGAGCAATGAGCGAGAGCAGGGAGCAAAGCGAAATTGAGGGAAGAGAGAGGAGAGACACTTAGAGAGAGAGAGAGAGAGAGAGAGAGACATAACAGGAAAAAGAGTGCGATGGCAGAGAAAGCAAGGAAAAAGTGAAGAGGAGGGAAAGAATCTTAGGGCAGGCTGAGAACCAGAACCAGAGTTCAGAACTCTCCTAATTAGAAGTCCAATCACTAGCCCATCCATGTGGAAAAGTTTTTATAAGAACAGTCGCACGTATAGAAATTATATATCACGCATAATGAGTTTGTGCTTAATCTGGTGAGCTCAAGGCCCAGTGTGAAAGGAGTGTGTCGAGTGCTGCGGATACTGAGTGCTGATGAAATTCTAATATGCATAAAACCATTAACAACCACCCCAAAATATCCAATAATGTGGTACCAAACAGATTATAGGTGCTACTGTATAATCAAAGATAGAAACAAAGGATTATGGGTTTTATAACTTCAGCCAAAACCAAACAACAAAATGAAGTGAATTATTTTATATTGTAAAACGGGTTGTTTCGATCCCGGATGCGGATTGGCTGAGACCGCGTTCTACTGTGCCAATATTCGTGATATACTCACAGCTACAGTAAATAGAATGTTCCTACTTTCTGTGTTCAACGCAAACATTGTAACTCATCCAATCCACATCGCTAAATTAGTTATAAACTATCGTTAGCTGTACCAAAGATATAAACTTTGATCATGTTATGTATTTCATCTTTGTTAGCATACATTACTATCTTAGCATTCCATTAGCAGTGCAATGCTCACACAAAATAGGTCCAAACGAATTAACAGTTGCTTAGTAACCAAATAACAGCGGAAGGATACCCCATACCATCTGGTAAAAACCTATAAGCAGTTTGTTTAAAAACTTGTTTTATAAATATAGACTTATGATTGGTGTATTAATTGTGGTAGGTGGGCTCAAATGGGCACAAATTTGGTACAGGTCTCTGATCAGTGTTCCCAACCTCCAATCCACATTCATACATGCTGAGATTAAACCCGTCGTGATCAGTTAAGGTGCCCACATGGGTACATACTGTGACAAGTTGTTTTCACGTAACATGCAACAATGGAGAGGTCTCAGGTTAATGAGTGTGCTAAAAACTAAAAGAATCAAGATATGTGTCCACAATGTGCCCAAAATCCTCTGTATGTATGATGTGTGTACTATAGAGCCTAGTAGTTTGGCATTCAATGCAGGCGTATGTAAATCTATGGTCTTTACCACCACAGTACATTTCATAGTACATTGTGTGAAAGGGGCATTTGAGGTGTAGACACCCGGGGGCAACACAGAGTGTTAATCCAGGGCTGCTCCCATCTCCCCAGAAGAGGAAGAATCAGAAGCTGTTTATAAATGGCATGTCAGTGGGAGTGTGTGCATCAGGCAAAGAGCTTGTGCTACCAATGGAAACAACAATGACACAACTATCACTGTCATGAATTCCCTGAAGCAGAAAAGAAGCAAACAGCTTGCAATTCATAACATTTTATGTTGGCTAAACAAATCCATATATGGCATCCATCAAGTACCGATAGCGCTTCTTGCGGCTTCATTTGTCAGGGATATTTCCTCTACAACACATTGTAGAAAGCCTTGTAGACAGTGGCTACCAAAGCAGCAAAAACTGTGCCTCCGTCTTTAAAAAATAAGGAACCAGCCATCACAGCTGATGCAGACAACCTCCTCACCGTCCTCTTAGGATCTATTGATGTAATGTTCTCTACCTCACGGTAGATAGACAGACAGACAGACAGACAGACAGACAGACAGATAGATAGATAGATAGATAGATAGATAGATAGATAGATAGATAGATAGATAGATAGACAGTAATCATTAACCCTTAATCAGTTTGGTTCTATTTTGCTTTTTCAATCTAAACCAAAACTGTAACTTTTGTACTTACTTAACCAAACA
>OMKK01085138.1:0-16077 GCA_900302305.1 Polymixia japonica
ACCTAACCACAACATCCTTTCCTTCATCTATCTCACTAGCTCTGTGTTAATGTATTCCCTCTGCTCACCCACCCATGCATTCTGCAGGTCCATCCATCCATGTATCCATCCATCCATCCATGTATCCATCCATCCATCCGTCCGTCATCCATCCATGTATCCATCCGTCCATCCATGTATCCATCCATCATCCATCCATCCATGTATCCATCCATCCATCCATCATCCATCCATCCATGTATCCATCCATCCATCCGTCATCCATCCATCCATCATCCATCTGTCATCCATCCATGTATCCATCCATCCATCCGTCATCCATCATCCATCCATCCATCCATCCTGTCTGTCTATCCATTCATTCATCCCTACATTTTCTTTTAAATCAAATCCTATTGTCCTAGAAGAAGAGGCGTGTGCCACAGTGTTGCTCTGGTCTTAGTCCAAGATCAGACACCGTAGGTGCAGAAGGATCACATTGTTATGTCTTGGCAGTACTACTATGGTTAGAAGCAACATGCTACGTGTCTAACATCATCATCTGAGCAGAACATCTTAAGACAACTATGCCCCTTGCTGTTGTAACAAAGTGCAGTTCTGTGGAAAAACTCAGTGTTGCTGCACTGCAATTCATCCAGTCAGTCTCCAAACGCTCAAAAGTCAAACTAAAGCATTATGGTTTGGATTAAATCCGCTATATTACACATGCTACAAACAATCAAATCAGCCGTTGCATCTTGAGCAACACACATGTTATTTTTAGGTCCTCGGGGCGTATTTTCATCTGGAGAGCAGGACAAAAAAGAACAAGAACAAAAATAAAAGCAACAAATCGGAGAAAACACAGATTGCTATTGTTATTATTATCATAATTACACCCGCGCTTATCGTGCAGCAGCCTCAATCAGGATGAAACACAGTTTCATTTGATGAAGCTTTCTGTTTTGACTGGCTGGAGTTCGGCAGCAGCACACTTGGCTGGTACGCCAAAAACTCAATCAGGCGCAATTACATAGCCATCAGATAGAAATGTAATTGATTTGAAAGCTGACATGAGATATAACTACATTAGAGTGGAGGCACAGTGGGGAGCCTCCTTGGGGATGGGGCCTATGGGGAGCTCATTAACGCTGAGGTTTGAATTATTGAGTGTTAAGACAGTGACATTGACGAATAGAGGCGGGCGATGGGCTGTAACAACTCAGTAAGTGTTTATCTCAACTTACCGCAACCTAAGACGTCTGAAGGGATGATCTATCTACGTACATGAATATTGCAAGGGGAGAAGTTGTAATGGTCAATAATTGAGAGGGTTCGGGCGAGGGTAGGGTCATCGGGAGAGATTCGTTCCTCTAGCCTTTGGTAACGAGCGCCGCTCGGGCGCGGTGATGTCACATCCTGCCGGTGCGTTGTTTCCGTGGGAACAGTACCGCTTGATTCTTGGGGTGGACGGTTAGCGCTTCGGCTAGCATCTGGCGCGCGGCGGCGTCACGTGTCCTCCCTACGAGAGCTGTGCAGGCTCAGCAGAGGAAGGCTGCGGCAGACACAAAGAGCTTAAGAGAGACAGCAGCCGGCCTCTCGGGGGAGAGGAGCGGCATGTCTACCTGACCCTGACCACAGGCCTACAGGGTCTCCTGGAGGCGCTGGCAGGGCCCCCTGTGGAGAGGATAAAGATATAAGACTCTGCAGTGGGGCCTCAGCGTCCCCCAGGAAACTAGCGACTGCCTACCTCTGAGAGATGCATGTCCCCGAGGCCTCTGCAGTTGATCTCCCTCTCTCTTTCTATCTATCTCTCCTTCTCTCTCTCTCTCCATCTATCTCTCCTTCTCTCTCTCTATCTCGTCACACAGCCCTCCTGTGAGTTTGCCCGCAAAAATGAGAACTCAATTAATTCAAGGAAAATGAGGGCAAGGGAGGAGAGGGCCCGGGAGCTCAGTGAGACAGATAGACAGAGAGAGAGAGAGAGAGAGAGAGAGAGAGAGAGAGAGAGCGAGCGAGCATGAGTGAAGGAAATAGAGCTCGTTGTCGATCTCTGGCCTGGATACAGCAAACAGAGCAAGGGGTGCAGCAGTGCAGAGGGACAGAGGTGTGCATTAAGTCTTTAGCCAAGTTAATCCTGTCTGCAGTTTAAACACGGCTGATGAAGGCCCTTCATTACAGAAGGGGATGCTGTGTAAACACACCAGTCACAATGAGACAGACAAAGAGAGAAGAGCTAGCGCTGTGAGCTTGATCAATTGAGACAGCAGCCATGACACCCAATACTCTACAATACTGGTATATTGTTCCCATACAGGCTGAAGAATCGCCCAGGCTGACCGTTAATTGGCAGTCAGTGACAAAAACCACTGGCTTTTTACCTTTTACTACATGAGGGTAACAAGATAACACAAATAAAAGACATGTTCTTGACGTGACAACGGGACATAAGTGAAAAAAAAATCAGAGAGAGCGTGTGTTTGCATGCGACCAACCACCTATCGCCTCCCGAACAAGGACCTCGTTTTGGAGATGCAAAGTGCAGTTGGAGAGACAACATTCATCAATCACGCCAGGCCAGGTCACCCTGCTTAATGCTATATTAGGATGATATGAACACTATATAGCTCAGCTCATTTTCTCATGGCCTTGCAGAAAAACAGCAGAGAACCAGCTGTTACCAGGGGCTGTCGCCAGGTTTGCGGTCACAAGCACACACATGATGTGAGGTGGTACGTCGCAGTATTTTTAACCTCTATTCCCAAAAAGTAGCTAAACTAAGAGGCTACATTATGCTAACTAGGCTAAACACAAAATGGCAGCTTCCAAATAACTGCGACTACTTTTCCATTTGGGCCAACGCTCAATGCGCACTGTTGTTTTCTGCATGTTTCATCGAGACCTAAAAAAACAAAATGAAAACAAATGACCCATTTTTGTTAGCGTAAGCTTGTAAGCTATCAGACGTTACTGTATCTACAGTGCAACCGTGTTATAAATGAAACTACTTCACGTTGACAGAGGGTAAATCTCTCGCCATTCTGGGGTATTTCTACGTTACAGTTTCACTGCTGAGCATACAGTGTTTTACCAGCCCCGAGTCCTTAGGACAAGGCTAGTAAAACAGGCAAGCCAGACAGTTCCAAATTTTCATATGATAAATACCTTACATGTTAGGAGCCTGGGGGGACTGTGGCAAATGTGTTTCCAAGAAAATCAGTCTGCCACTAGTACTTAGAGTGATTGAATAGCCTGTAAACAGAAGCTGCAGACTTCCTTGTCGCTGCCTGGGAGATACTAATATGGTTGTGCTTCCAGCAACTGAAGGGAAGGAAGAAGGAGGCAAAAAAAGAAAAAAAAGAAAAAAGGAAAGAAAAGCAAAGTTCATGAACTGAACAGCGAGTGTGAAGGCTTTAGAAAATACCCTGGCTCTGCTCTCAGCCTCATCCCTGAACTGGATCTGCCGATGACAACCACAAGACTGTTGAGCGAAGAGCGTCAAGTCAGTCATAAGACACCCTTGGTCAATGGCTGATAGTGTTCCTCGCATTAGCCCAAATTAAAATTAGATCTATCTTTAACAATCTAATAAAAAGGACATATGATGATACTTTCCCCCCTTCTGTTCTCCATCTTCTCCTCTGCAGCCCCTGGAGAGAATAAATTCTCCTTTGTTTGTGGTACTCGTAAAAAGACCTTTTTGCTCACATGCCAGCATCTCTCCTATCTATGAAATCCATCACAGTAATTTTTTTAGACCTATGTCCAATCGAGAAAGTGTGGAGGCTGCAGATAGTCTTGTTGATGTTGCGGGCCACATTACAGGCGAGATGAGCATTAAAATGAATTAAGCACACAATTTAGCAGTTAAGTTGAAGGCCCTTCTTTGTGTTTCCTGCACGCATCAGCTGACACTGATACTGTAAGGGTATTACACAAATAACAACCTGAAAAGGAGGCCAGGTTCTTCCGTGGCCTAAATGTGAGGTGGGCTTCTAATGAACAGAGGCATGTGTCTTTTTACCACAAGGCTGACATATAAACAAGTTTGCCATTCAGTTGAAAACACATCTAGTGATTTCCATTTGACCAGAACCATTTACTAGCAAAAACTTGATTTTGGGGACAGCTTTGCCGTTTATACATTACAGAAAGACCGTCAACCTTAACAGGCTGCTGCGACACGAACGTCTAATTCTTTGTCATTGTTATTTTGTGAGACAGCAACAACTTCTACAGAACTATAACAGGAAAGCGTAGCGGCAGCGAGAGTTCACACTCTCGAGTGCAACAACAGCAGTTTTGCTGAAGGTGAGCCGTTGTAAAACTGACAAAGAGAAAAACCACAACGTATGTTTGCCATTTGTGCAAACGTGAAAAAACCCACAAAGGATGCGAGTGTGAATCACTAAAAGACCAGGTTATCTGTGCGTAGGGGTAAGCAACGGCCCGACCCAGACAATAGCTGCCTGCCTAAAAGAAAATAACCACCGTGAGACATAAATACTATCTACAGCATATGAAGAACCAAACGTGTGCATCTATAAACTATAAAGCACAATCGTCTCCTCTCTCATGACATAGACATACCGTAACATACCCTAATCTCCAGACACCTGCGCAGTATCTCCTCTGACCTGAACATGAAACCAGGACAAGAAACACTACGCAGCCATTTGGTTTTGTCTGTCCTCCTAGGGCCTCTTTAGTTCTAGGAAACACTACTCCAAGCATTCGCTCTCTCTAATCCACAGAGGATGAATTACAGGGCAGTAGCATACAGATAAAGCACCAGGTAAATAGCAAGACAGACCACCATAGAAGTCTCCAAACTTGGCCCGGGTCACATTGCTAATTTGATGACCCTTCCCCGTTTTGCACTTGGCCTCGAGGGTAGCCCTTATCATCTTACGTCCCACTAGCCGCCTTAGAGAAACAAGGGCTGCATCCACTCCAGTAGATTCAATTGAGCAGAATTGAGCACAGTTCACTGGCTTTTGGCTGGCACTTTGGGAGTAGATGACAGCGGTGTGTGGAGCCAGAGAGTATCAGTTGACCCACACTAATTATTCATAAGGCCTTGTTGTGATGGCTGCTGCTGGGGTAGGGTCAGGCAGGAGCAACAAGGGGGGGAAAACAAAAACATTTCCTACTAAAACAGAGTTGACACCACGGGGCGAACCGTGAAAGAAAAACCTGACGCTCTAAAAACCACCGGGGGATGCGCGGACGATGCTTTTCAGATTTTGCGCGCGGTTGTGTGTGTGAGCGAGTGTCCTTGGTGAGGGAGATATTAGCCTGACTGCTATACATTTCCTATTGCAGGTTGTGTTGGGTGTAGCGGAGGCTATGATTTGAGAGGGGAGCTCATGTATGGGCTGAAAGGGGAATGATGCGGCTCCTTAAATAACACCCTCCGTCTCCTCACCACTACAAGCACGCATCAGCTTGAAATGTGTAATTACAGTAATTGTGAATTCAACAAAGGGGCTTCCAATATGCTCTTCACCAAATAAAATACAGGTTGTGTCATCCATGGGAAGCATGCTAAAAGCATCTGTCCTCACCGCTCTGGGGTAGAAGCCATCGGAAATGTCCAAACGTCTGTGATACATTGCGAGCGGCGTTATTTACATCGGCGACGAGAGAGGCAAAGACTCGGTGACCCCCCCCCGCACGGAAAACCCGGAGGAACGTCCCTCCACCTTTGAAATGAGAATGGTGAGATGGTCTCTCACCTCTATTTACTATCAAAATGAAGCACAGAGATGTGTACCCACAAGTGCGCACACACAAAAGGCCCACTTATAAGCCGGCACAATAGCCTGGCAATTAGTGGCTAGAGAGGAGGAATGCTGGATCGGTTACAGTTGTTGAATGTTAATTACGGCATTTTACGGCGTCGAGGAGATAACGAGTTAGTGCCTGGCGACAGCGACGACACGTCCTTTAACGAGAGCCGTGGAAATTTATGAAACTTGAGATCAGGGACAATGAGGCGTTACTGGCTTGTCAGATGCTCTCCCGCTCACCCTCCCTTTGTCCTAATGAAGGCAGACACTCGTTTTCTTCCTCTCCCCCTGCTTGTTCCAGGGCTGTTAGCTGGGAATGATTATCGTTCGGCTCAGAAAGGCAAAAAAACTGCGTACTGGGATTTTTTTTTTTGTCTGTGTTCACTTTAAGCATCTCACCGTCTCATGTCACAACCGCCGTCGTCTGATCTGCTTTCATGACAGCTATAGGGAAGCAGGAAAAATAAGCAGAGAGCATGTGGACACAGACAGCCCACAGATAAACATAGGGTCATATTACAGATAATTCCCAGTGTGGACCAGGAAAAAAAAAAAAACTAATGTGAGTTACCATTTATTCTTGCCTATATAAGTGGGGAGGGATCAAGGGCTTGGTGAAATCCCAGGGGTTAATATGGTCATGTTGTGAGCCCTGGTCTGGAATGTAGGTTAATGGAATCATTGATAGAGCTCAGCTCTAATGCCAGCGATGCTTAAGAGGATCCATACTTCATGATTTAGGCAAATCCTGAGGCAGTCTTCAAAGTTTCCAGCACTGACCCCGGCGATACTCTTTGAAACAGGCGGATTCAGAACCATGGGGGATTTCTGTGTGTCTGTAGAGCTACTGCTAACCACGGTCCCCGAGGCTTTATCAAGAGCCTAAATGGCTTTTATAGAATATTACATCAGTTACACTGGGGCACACACAGGGCCCAACGGTAATATTAGGCCCTAATAAACACGTAAAGCGAGGCTGTTTTACTTCATTCCCAAGCAAATTACAGTGCATTACAACTATGCGAGCAAGAATGTGCGTTTGAATATGGGGTTCATAACATTCATATGACCATAGCTCATGTCTGGGCTTCAACCAGGCAAGAAAACAACTAAATCGCTCCAGGTTTATTAGGTCTAGCTCTAAACGAGCTGCTTATGTTTAGATCAAAGCAACTTGACCAAATATGGCTGTAATGAGAATGTTTGTAAAGATGCAAATTTACTGATCTAAGTCCTGATCCCCACCGTGAACCTGTTGACCTGTTACCAATACTAGCGCTGGGAAAATCCTGACAACAGGGATTTACATGGGGCTGCAGCTTAGATGAAATGGAGAGGTTAGCCTATCGGAGAGAGAGAGAGAAGGAGAAGATCCTTTATTACCACAGAAGACGAGAGGCCTAGGCTGGTGTTCAGATGTCAATAAAAACAGGTGTTAACCAGCTTAGCTAAGATGTTAAGGGCTGGGATAATCCTAGCCTGGATCCAAGATGGATCTGTCTCTGGAATACAAATGCGTACGATGCACCGTTGAATCAGAGAGTTGATTAGGGGGCCGGGGTTGAGTACTACAGGTGCTGCGGGCCCACAAAGCTCAATCCACATCCGCCGGCTCTTACCAGGGATTGAAGAATGATACAGGTTCACGTATGGGGGATATCTGGCTGTGAACGGGCTCATCCAGGCCTAGAACAATATCCTTTTTAAAAACTAAGTAATGTACAAGAACATTTTATTTAACACCTACACACCGTCCATTTACTCAGAGATTCACCTGAACCAGCCTCCGCAAAAAAACAGAAAAGCAATCAATCACGTCAGCTCTTAGATTTAAGTCACTCTCTTCTATTGCAGCATGAGATGAAGTACACATGGAAATATATAGTTGTCATGCTAAGAAATTAATCGCCATGGTAACAGTGACCTTCTGTTTAAAAGGCATTCTAAATCCATTTATCAGCAGTCTCTTATTGTTTTTGGTCATCCACAAAATAATGTAGTTCTGTCTCTATCAACTCATCTAGCTTGAATATATCAATATAAAAATTGATAGTTTGTTTCTATCAAATGTGGTATTTATTTTTCTTCTTAAGAAATGAGCAATTTCAAAGAACTGCAATGTTTGCTACTGTAAGAAGACGTGTGCCAGACTATTGACATTCAAGAAAGTTTCTTTTGTGTTATTTTGAGAAACTGAGAAGATGAGCAACACATCAAAGTACTGTGAATGTGCTAATTTTCTGCTAAACTTATCTTAACACAAACAGATAGCACCTAAAGCCAATGTGTAATCTCACCTAAAACACAGAGAAGCGTAACTTCACACAGGGGAACGCACTGCACGAGGAACCAACCGCAAACATGGTAAACATGTGATAACTCTACAGCTAGTAAACATATATCTCCTTGAAAGCCCTCCCATGTCAGGGGGAAAAAACAACAACAACTTTACTCGGTTCTAAAAGATCGCACCTCGATATGGATAAATTTTTTTAAAAATGTGACAACCGTCTCTAGCTTTCCGTTGACTTCTACTGTCCCACATGCTCCAACACATACACTGTCAGAAGACACCCCATAATCAAATCAGCATCTGGTGTCAAATCAGCATCTGGTGTCAAATCAGCATCTGGCAGCTCTTAGTCCAGCGCGTCCTGATCTGCAAACACCAGCCCCCCCTGTTCTTAGTACTGTTCACTCATCGGGTGACACTGGCGGAGGTGTGAACTGTAGTTCGGTGAACAGGAAACCCCCGACGCTGAGCGCATCTGAGTCTGCCCGGCTAGGAACCACGCGTGACTAATCTACGGTCTAAATCTAAGTCAGGGGGCATAAGACCGTTGTGGCGATCAATCGTAGCCGGGAAACAGCAAAGTGGTCCTTCAGGATAAATTGATATTAGTCTAGTTGAACTGGGATAACACACAGTGAGTGATGCTGTTAGGTCGTCATATTGGTGACATCATTTGCACATAGATGCAGAGCTACTGTATATAGCAATGTATTATATTAGGTTGAACTCTAATAATAATACAAAATTGTTGATATTCAATCTGATTGACCATACATTATCATATAGCTCCACATGTCAGGATAAGATCAGGGCATTATACACCGTAACAGTCTTGGCTTGATGAGGAAACGCATAAAAAAGAAATGCATGAAACATAAAGGAATTTCTATCTCTTATGCAATTGCAACCACAGAGAACAGGACCCGGTTAACGCAGAGGAACTTGCTGTGCTGTGTGTCTGATGACGACGTCTCCCTTAAACTAGAGAGCAGCGCTCCCTCACGTCCCCCTACCGACCGCTCTGGACGTTCAGCCGCCAAGCCGTGACAGACCCCCTGTTAGTCACACACACACACACATACATCTATTGACTTCCAGCCTTAAAGTGCCACACAATCCATGAAGATCAATCATAAGACAATTTGTGCTCGTTGGGTACGTTTGGTTAATGCGAGGGCTGCTTCACGCCTTCTGTATGATCAGACAATAATGCAATCAGATTTCCATTGACAGACTACCTGAGCTGTGATTAGATTTCTCTGTGGGGAGAAAGGACATGTATATTCACTGCCTGCTACTCTGCACCTGCCTCACAAGCCCAGTCGCTCAGTATGCCAGGTGCACTGTAACGCCGCAGACCCGACACATCACCTTTGAGTTGCCAGGGCCTTGCTTTGTTGGTGAATGTCAACAAAACAGTTAGCAGGAATGAAATGAGAAAGCGAGACAGAGAGAGAGAGAGAGAGAGAGAGAGGAGAGAGGGAAAGAACACACAATTATAAAAGCTTCATTTCTTCAGAGAACCATAAAGTCTCGTCCCAGAAGGGCAGCTGAGCACAAATCAATTTCTTTCAGTCGATTACAAGCACTGAGGTTCTAACCTTCATTTGTGAGTCTAATACTCCGACAGTTATGTAGAACACATACCAATTAAGCAATTCTGCTGGAATAAGAGGGCCGCGAACTGACGCGATTATGGAGGCCGGGCCTCCGGGGAGGTTGGGTTATCGGCTCAGGAACAGGGAGAACGAGGGAGCAGGGCAGATAGGAAGGGGGGGGGAGGAAGAGAGCGGAGGGAGACAGGGGAGGAGGAAAAAGTCATTTATTAAGTCTAATACTCTGTGAAATGTTCCCGTGGTAACGGGGCGGGGGAGATTGCGTTAATATCGCGGAGCCATGCAGAAAAGGTCACTCGATATCTGCGCCGCCCACCGGGGTCGTGTTGATGGGAGCTGCTCCAACACATCTGATAACGCTCTCAGCGCCGCCGCTCAGAGCCAGAGGTCGAGAGGATGAGAGCCCGGGAAAAGATGCCATTTGGTGGAAATTGCGTCGATGTACCATTGTGCTCCAACACAATTTGATCGCCTCACCGATGGCGACTCGTCTGTAGACTCCTGTACTGCAAGTGGATGGGATAAACACACAGGACGGGGCCAACCCGATCCCTGTTTATATTTCGGGGCGTAAATATACGGTTCTGAGGCAAATTACGTTTTCCTCTTAGGTTTTGTAATCATCTCCACAAAGAGGCGAGAATATATAGGGGGAGGGAAGACACTATCCTTCCTCTGTTTCTCTTCAGACACAGACCGAAGAAATGAGATGCGTTAGTGACGCTCTCCTCTCCCCGTCCTTTTATTGTTACAAGCTAAATCTGACGCCGTTTCCCCTCTTGATTTAAAGAGCGCGGATGCATCTCTCCAGATATGCCGAGATCAACACATTGTCATTCACAGCCGAGGCGCACCTTAACCGCAGCTCCGGCTGCCAGAAGATTTATGGTAATTCCTGATAGCATGTGATAGGATGCAGCCCATAAACCCATGTGAGGTATGTGTTTCTATGGTAACCCTTCCCTCTACTCTCTAGCCCTGTGAGCCTTGGTGATTTTCCTTTTTTTTTTTCTCTCCCTTTCCCTGTATTGTAGGCGCTGTCTATTTGGATGCCAGCGGAGGAATGAGATGCAGATTTGCGGCAAAGCGGAGACACAGATGTTTCCTCGTTGCCTTTTAATCTCCTATTCCCTCAACGCCAGGCGAGAAACGCTCCCCCCTTTAGAATGGTAATTGGACGAGATGAATAACAAATAAACAAAACAAAAACAGCCCTGTGTTTGTAGGGAGCAGTTTAACACTTTGGAGTGATCACACTTTATGGCTATTAATGCCACGGAGACGGAAGCGGGGCCCCCGGTTCCTTCGGCACAAACAACGCGGGGCCGAGGCTCATCTAATCAGTACAAGACCTAGCAGGGCATGGCAGACTAGGACAGTGCTCTGTTCATTAAGGCAAAGCATTACCATAAGACCCGCTCGCTGCCTTGCTAGCTCTTACTTTGCCCTAATTTTCTACTCTATTCTCCAAAGTCACTCACTTCACAGAGCTGGTGAGCAATCTGGTTGAACACGGGGCATAATAGTGTTTGCGCCCTTTTACATCCTACAACTAATATACCCAGATGATTAAATCTGCTATTTTCTTCCACTGACCTCATCTATGAGCGCTCCTTTCTGTCTGGTTTCCATATGCCGACCATATGTTGCTATAAAACCATACTTGGTCAAATTGCCGCTCTGTAGATTCATTGCTTGTAAATTTAAGATAATGATTTCATTAAGTGTTGCCAGGCGCGGTGTCATATGGCGAACACTCTTCCTCCGTCTCCCGCGCGAGCTAACAACGGCCGTCATAGGAGGTTGTTGACGGCGCGGGGATAAATGGGGATGTTTTTCCGACGCCATGCGACATCGGAAAGAACCGGAGTTAGAGAAGCTATTTGCATGAAAAGCCTGTCCCCTTTTTGTTTTTTTTTCCCTCCCCCAAGAGCTTTATTACGGGAGGGTATTTCAAACACTATCAAATGTGCCAAACATTTACTTTGATAACTCTATCAGATGGCTCCCTGGGTTTAATGGCAGCAATCTGAGAATGCCGAGCCCTGCGCCTAAAGCACAGAGAATAATGGCGTGGAGGAAAGACGAGGAAGGGATGAATAAAATCTCTTTTAAAAACTTCATAAATAATGCACCTTGCGCGCCAGAGAGTTGTTGCCTATTTAACTATGCATGCCTGACACAGAGTTCTTCCTGGTTCCCTCGCTGGCGGAGACACAAACGCAGCGTGTATTGTGGGTCAACATGACAACACAGGAGGAGGAGAACCTGGGGGCTCCATCAATCCTCACAGCCTTGGCCTTCCACCCACACTGAGCGATCCCTCCCCGAGGCGGGACTCCAGCCGCAGGATGACTGCACCACCTACTGCATTCTCCCGCTGTGCCGAGACGGCAACCGCACAACGTAACGGAAAAAAGAAACGGGGAAATCAAGCGAATGACCGAACATGTGTCAAAATGAGGGAGAAGATGGAGAAAATGGGAGAAAAACAAAGTGCAGGACTAATTATCCAATTAATGTGCAATTAAGCTCATGCGGCCTAATGGTCTGTGTTGGATTTGGTAATAGCTCTGCCAGATTGAGGAGCCTATTAAACTCACTGTGGGCTGCTGTGTGGAGCAGACACACTCAAACACCGTCTTTGTGAATGAGTTCAATAGTGGGCTGTTCCAATTATGTGTCTAGATTAAAACTCACCAGAGAAAATCTTCACTGTATATTGTAGATTACATTTATATTGTGTATTTTGTATAATGTATATTATATATGATATTTAGCGTGTATGCATGTTAGGCTAAGGCACGCCGACTACACATTTGAGAAAATCAAACCCCCCCCGACACAAAACGCAACAAAGCATTTCATTAAGAATTTCATTATCTGCCGTGGCACAGTTGGCTAATAAATGCTAATTATATTCAAGCTAATATTTAATCACACACAATTTCTACATTCAGCTCCGTTTGAGGAACTACTAATTCTAATGAACACATTCACGGTGCAGTTTATGAACTCCGGCACACTAGCAAGACGGGGGGAAGAAATGTGGCTGATGTTTAAAAATGCTTTTTCAACTATGAGTGTTATTAGCTTTGACTAATTTCCTGCCCTAATGAGATCCTCTTGGAGGGATATTTTGGTGCAATTAATAATGCACATAGAGTAATTAGGAGCATAAATATTTATCATGTTGTGTTTCTGTCTCATATAGGGCGTGGTGAGTGGAGACACAAACCTACTGACTGTGCCACTGCGGGGGCGCTGGTTTATATGCTTGCCGTTATACTGCCTTCCATCTACACTACATTCTGAAATGCTCTACATGGATGCTATTTGGTACTTCCATAAAAAAGACCCAGGTGCAGATTAAGTCCATTAAAAGGATCATATTTTGCTCATTTCCAGCTCTTTATGTTTATCATGGGACTCCACTAGAGTAGCTTTGCATGATTCACAGTCCAAAAAAGTCCTTATTTATCTTATACTGGCCCTTTATACAGCCCCTCTGTTCAGCCTCTGTCTGAAACAAGCCATATATATATATACATACAGTATATATAGCTCCTGTCTCTTTAAGGGCCCCCTCCCTATTAGCCCACTTCCTTCTGATTGGCCAACATCCTCTTGCTGGTGTGGAAAGTGAAAGTAAACCGTAAACCTACTAAGTAACATATAATTTCTCATCCTTGATTGGAAATGGCAACTGCTCAAATCCAACCGTACATGTTCGAGCCCGAATCTGATCCAGAATATGAGAGTGGACAGCACGAACATCCGCAGTAACAAAGATTACAGCAGGACGTCTCTGTTTTGGTGAACGTGTGGGAAATGCGCTAAAATGCCGACTGAAGTGGAAAACGTTTGCTGTCAGGAAATAACAAAGGTAACGTAACTACTAAAATGTTATTCTGCTGTCGCCAAACAACTGTATAGCATCTCCCTGCACTGTCGGTTATAGTTGATTGAAAACATTTTGTTGTAAAGACGTGCATGCATCATATTTCCCTCGTTGTTTTTGACCGGGGAACTTTTGTCACTGCCTGGAGCAGAATGACCATATAAAGAAATCCACCCCGATGATGTCAGCTTGTGCAGAAAGTAGAAAAAACTGTTTGAAACCTACCGTTCAGAGCAGCCTGAAACCTGAGCGTTTAGCTTACAGGGATTACTTTATCATTCATTTAGCTCATTATTTGACATGTTGGACACGTTTAATATGAACATCTGACATTGTAACATTATATATATGTCAGAAAATAAGGAAAAGCATAATATGTCCCCATTTCTGCCATGAGCAAGTGGGACCATATCTCAAAGATGTCTCCTTTGCCCCTAAACATCCAGGCCTTTCTGGCTCCTTCACTAGTGAGAAAACATGTCTTCACTGCAGTCTTCACTGCCTGCCGTTAACTTATAAAATGCATTAACTCTTATATCTATGTTAAAATGTACAGATATAGGAGCTGTCCATCAACCCAGTAAACTCCTACCTACTAGCATAGAGCCCAAACATTGGACTTCACTCAAGTGAGATAGAGGCGAGCGGGAGACAGTACAAGGTTGAACTCACTTTGCCCTTGAACAGGATACACAAAGGTAAATACTGCTATAACACGTACTGCAACGGGAACATGTAAACACAAAGGGATATAACGCGAAGCCAAACCCTGATAAGACTCATATAAGCAAAACGTTACTCAACATCCCTAAGCCGATAATTGCCCTTCGCAATCTTTATCACCGAGTTGAGGCAACTGTGCAAATACACTTAAACCAGGGAGTGATCTGTTAGGGTTTGGTGCAATTGTCCACCTCTAAGCTCCCTTTTGGCTCGCTGTGGTTAATCTTCAGGGGCCTCGCGGGCCAGGGTGTGACACCGGGTTCATTAGGTAGTTTCCTCCCTGGCTGCGGGGGCCAATATCAACAGGACAGAGTGAAAATGGAGCCGTAGAGGAGATCAGGGCTGAAATGGGGGGATAACCCGGGTTCAGAGCCAGTGTAATGGAGTGTCTCTGTCCAGGGGAGCGATGGATCACTAGACATGGGTGTCCCCTGAGTGCGGTGTGCCCTGCGACTGCAGCCATCTGGACTTGATCTCTATCTTGTTCACCTCAAACCCAGACATAAAATGGCAGTCGTTTCCTTTTTCTTTTTTTTTTTACCCTTCTCTCCCAGTTCCAGGTATGTAAACAATCAGACACACTTTGTCTGGCCATGTTTCATTGATTTTTTTTCTTTTTTTTTGTCTGGCCGCCTCTAATCATCCCTCCACTGGTTTAATTATCTGTAACTTGTGGTATTTGGCCTGCTTGGATTACGCTCCCGTAGGTCACGTCAAACCTCCTGCAAGGCCTTAAGTTGCATCGAACCTTTATCCCCCCCCTCAAAAAAACAAAAAAAAACGCTCCCAACTCCGCTGCAACTTACAGCAGGTTAATGGTGCATTTAAGTGCTCCGAAAGGAAGGAACCCTTCGAGGAAAAGAAGGCGGAAAAACTTTTGTCCCCATTCTGAGTGACAGATTTCTCGTAATAACGTTCCCAGAGGTTAAAAAGGGAGCTGCTCGACATCACCGCGCTCCGCCGGCGCAGGTCTAGACCAATAAAGGTGACTGGGTCACGAAATTGCCCCCCGAAAGAGCAGACAGCTTGCGTTAGTTACCGGGCTGTTTTAAATACTTCTCTCAACGTGAATCCAATTACCGGCAGTCTTTGTTTGTTCACACAAAAGCAGCTATGTTCAAGGTCTGTGTCTCTCTGATTTTAATCAATTCTCTGGGGATGTGGTTGTGTGTGTGTGTGTGTGGGAGATACAGATCAGGGTTTGCCATACGTCAGCAGGAGACGTGGTTGTGTGTGTGTGTGTGTGTGCGATGTGAGAATACCTGAGTGATTGGAAACGTGGAAAGCTAAAGAAAGCATGAAAAACTTTTTTTCTTTAAAAAAACAAAACAGTATTCATCTTGAAAGGACTCATTCTGCACCAAACTCCTTCGCTTCTTAATTCCTCAAAAGCCTTAAGTTACTTTTTTGGTTTCGACTATAACTTGCAGCCCCGGTTGCGAGTCCTGGTGCAAAGTTTGCAGCGGATAACATTCGTATCAAATAATTATGACGGATCTTATAGTGTTTTCCGACGTCTGTTTTCTATACCTGAAGGGGTTAGCGTGTTACCTGATTACCTGGCAGATGTTCTGGTGCGCTCTGTCATTAGAGTAGCGGGGGGACTAACCACCTGTTCCATATGGGAACATACCAGCCAGGCTGTTGATGAAAGCCGTCCTCACACCACCATTTGTAGAAGAGGAATGAGGGGAAGAGGCCACTGCCATAAACTGAGTCAGAAGGTCAGAGTCATTTCTCTCCATTCCTTTTCAAGAGAATCTGCAAGAAACA
>OMKK01085139.1:0-10718 GCA_900302305.1 Polymixia japonica
CTCAAAACCCATCATCATACATTCTTTTGAAAACCATTAAGAAAATCCCAAAGGACTGGTTCCAAAATACAATAGCATCCAATCAGTATTGGTAGTACGTGGGATTGAAGTGAGCCTTCTGGACACACACAATGGATTCCTACACATAAGTAAATGGTTTTAGATTTTTATATCCAAGTTTTGCAACACCTGGGCAATCCCACTGGATAGTTAGTTAATATTTGTATTTAATGTTTTTAAATACAAATAGATTTTCATATGATTCAATTATATATTTTGGGATCAACCCCACAACTTTCTCAACTTCTATTCCTGCTTCACCAAGTGGCTCCCAATCATGTCTTTACCGATTCACCAGTCTAGGAAAACAGTAGATGTTAACATGTCACAGGTCAACCTATAGGCAAACCTGTTAATGGGACAGTATCCTGCCTATAGACTGACCTGACACCACATTTACAACAGCTGTGATTGACTTCAATGCTGATTTCCTTTCACCTCGTGTCCGAAATTCAAAATGACAAAATTGTCATTCACCATTTGGCTTCCCGAGTCTGAGACACAAGCACGTTGAAGTACCCGACAGGACTTGTTCAGTACATTTGCATTCAAACGCCGATTTGTCATGACATTCACCACAAGTCATTCCCATTCAAAATAGGCATCTTTATTATTTGAAACGGCTTATTTTCGGCCATGCGGGAGTCAAGTCATATCGGATGATGTTTCAATTGCTCTGACAAGTTTGTCTCAGGATGCTCATGATCACACTGAAAAGTGCAGAATTGGTTAGAACAAGGCAAAGCTTTGTGAAGTCAACGCTGGGCCTGGTGAGAGCGAACAACCAATCACTTGTGGCAGACCAGCACTTAGGCACTTTTAGCTAGTATGAAGAAACCTTGGCATGCAGAGGTACATCTGATAAGTCAGGGTTGTCACATTTTGAATGGGATACTATAGTAGAGGAGCACCAGTGGTTAGTAGCAGCAGGTACCATAACAGTTAGTAAGTAGGCTTATATAATGACAATTAAATAATGTAAAGGTGACTTCAGCAAGAAATAGCTAGAGCAGACTACAGTTAAAGAATTTGGATTAATAACATGTGGTTGGTGACTGGCTCTGTGGATAATTTTATTTTGTAGAACCTAGATCTTGCACTGAATATTCTCAGTTGTACATGACTGTGCATCATTCATTTCCATTTCATTGGGGTATGTTGGGGGCAAAGATACTTCACAGGATAGAATAAATTACTACCTCAAGGAGTAATTTATACTATTGTGACACTCACCCCGACAAAGTATTCCCCCTTACTTTATTATTCATTGTGAAACTAACTATCTCTGGCCAGTTAGGATAAACAGGATCTTCTCTAAATAACCCCAGAATCAGAGCTGATGAACAACAGGAAATCTTGCTTCAACCATATGGATTTGGCCAACTTGTTTCATACATAATCAATCAAATGTTTCAATCACCAGTACCGACTTTGAAATGTCAAAGCAGAAGGTGCGTTGTTTAATCCCTGCAGGAGAGCAGGGTGGGACTAGTTAAGTGCTATTTGCGTTAGGCATGACACCAGAAGGCTTTCTAGCTCAGCGACAGATGGCCCACAACTGACTGTCAGCTCACACAGCTCAAAACCAGGATTTTTCCTGCATTGTAAAATGATGGACAGGCTACCTAAATGTTTTTTCGAACAGCTCAAGAAAAAAATCCCCAAATTTCCATTTGAATCGGCTGAATTAAACCTATTTTAAATGGGTGAAACAAGGAATATATTTTAATGCAATATCATCCTCCCCCCCAACAGGGGTGCACATCATTTCACAAGTCATTGAGTCAACTCAACAGTAGAGGAGTTAGGCAATGATATACGAAAGGGAGTGCGTTAATGTGAGACATTGGCACTGCTGTGAAAAATAAAATTATATTTCGTTTAAAAAGCAGACGCTTAAATAATTTATGTGAAACTTAAATGAAAATGCGTAGGATAAATTATATTCACTGTTGATTGTCAATTTGTAACTAGTAGAAAGTGCCAGATTTGGACAAACCTCCATTAACTGATCTTTCATCGAGATTGAATACTTGACAGCTTGAATAATTAATGTGCACAAATTGGTTTTAATAAAATACCTAAACATTTTAGAGTGGCCAACTTGTTAGAAGAAATGTTGTTTTTAGATAACAAAAAGTGTAACTACACTTGCGCCCCTGTGATTTGTTTGCAGCTAGTTACTAAAGCACCCCAGAGCACTCCTTGTCTGTACTACAGCCATAATAATGCACTCATCTGCTGTTTGTCTACTGAAAATAAATAACAATGATAATCTAGCAGAAGTTAACATTTTTAAACATTTACTTGTTTAACTTGTGACTAAAACACATTTAACACCTGTTTACACCTCTTTAATTTGACTGCTTTGTACCCTTTCATTACCTCTGTGTGGTAAATAACTGTCAGGAAGTGAGGATTGAACAGCAGGTTCAGTTGCCTGGAGGAGATGGACCACAGAGTGAGGCAAAACAGAGCAGAGAAAGAAGAGGAAAGAGGAGAGTGAAGAAAAGTACAAAGGTACCATACCTCTGTTGGAGTTGGGATCCACTTTTAATTTTCTATTAATCTTTTTGTTTGCACCTAGACCTGCAAAACTGCAGACTACTGAAATTAAAAAAAAAACAGGATGTCTCAATTAGGCCCTAGCAAAAGGTTATACATTGTTAATGCCAAGCTGAAACCTGGTATTGCTGAATATTTAAGCCTCTTTTTGAGCCAGGAAAAACCATGGAAACCTAAAACAAAAATACATACGTACAAGCAATGATAGGTGTGACTTTTTGCTAGTACAAGTCATGCTACTCTGTAACATGTTACAGTCCATTTATTCTATCTTATAACTTTCCTATGCTCCTTTTTAATGTCTTTGTGTGGCTAACCACCTGGCTTTAGTCTTTTTAAAGGGGACTTATTTTGCTCATTTCCAGCTCTCTATGTTTATCATGGGACTCCACTAGAGTAGCTTTGTATGATTCACAGTTCAAAAAAGTCCTTATTTATCGTATACTGGCCCTTTATGCAGCTCCTCTATTCAGCCTCTTTCTGAAACAAGCCGTATTAGCTCCTGTCTCTTTAAGGCCCCCCTGCCTTTCTTCTGATTGGCCAACATCCTCTTGCCGGTGTGGAGGTTCAGAAAGCAAACTGTAAACCGAATCCAATCCAGAATCTAAGAGTGGACAGCAGGGCTGCATGATATGAGGAAAATATGCGATAACGTTGTTGAATATTACGATGACGATATGACTTGATAAATGATGATAAACTAATATTGGAGCATACAGTTTTAATGTCTTTCTGCTTTAGGCATGCTTCTAACATAGACCCCGGACAATGAATAGCCACTGTATAAAAAAAATGAAATACATTATTTCCAATATGCTTTTATTGAACAAATTGCACCTAAACAGCCGCTGTATTGAAAACAAATACCACCAACATAGTTGCGTGGCAATAAAGTTTCTTTATCACTTTAACAGAACATCTAGGCCTATTTAAATAAATACAAATAATTTAATTTTAATTTCCACTGCTCCCCTTAAAATATTTTCTTCTATGCTATATACAACAAAAACATCCTTTACCACCCGGATTGTTGAAACAAATAAATACAAATCTGAAAACAAGTTAAACAATAGATTTAAATTAAACAAAATGTAAAACAACTGCAATGTCTCTCATTACAATTGTCTACCCTTGTCTCCGCCAGAGACCAGCACCAGACATGCTGTTATTTTCAGCTCATCTTCAGCACCCACATTTTCCTCATCTCTCTTCCTTCAGCCATCACAATGCTAACCTCACTCGCAACCGAATAGATTCCAATAATTTGACGGTGGCTAATGGGCATCTACGGCTCCATCTGATTGGCCAAATATATTCGCATGCAGAGTGTGACTGCACGGTGCGTGTAAATATACTATTTATCACAGTTCAAGCAGTCTTTTGCGATCCTATCGTGCATGTTCATATTGCGATGAAGGTAAATATACAACGTATTGTGCAGCCTTAGTGGACAGCACGAACATCCGCAGCAACAAAGATTACAGCAGGACGTCTCTGTTTGGTGTACGTGGGGAAAATGCGCTAACTTGCCGACGTCTGTCACGAAATAACAAAGGTAACGTAACTACTAAAATGTTATTCTGCTGTATATTATCTCCCTGCACTGTCGGTTATAGTTGATTGCTTATTACTTAAAAAAATGTTGTTGTAAATACGTGCATGCATCATCTTTCCCTGATCGTCTTTGACCGGGGAACTTTTGTCACTGCCTGGAGCAGATGACATATAATAAATATATAAAGAAATCCGTCCTGAGTTGACGTCAGCTTGTGCCAAAAGCAGAAAAAAAACAAAAAACGTTGGAAACCTAGCGTTCAGAGCAGTCTGAAGCCTGAGCTTTTTGGGCACAGCGATTACTTTATCATTCGTTTAGCTCATTATTTTAACCTTTGGCCACGTTTAATATGAACATCTGACATTGTAACATTATGTATGACACAAAATAAAGAAAAGCATAATAGGTCCCCTTTAATTCATATGGTTTGCGCCATTCTTACTGGTCCTATTTGGTCACATAAAAACATGTCTGTTAGGTTAATCCTCCAGTCAGCGCCCCTGACCAAGGCACTGGCTCAAGGCCTGGAGTTGGTCCCCGGGCGCCGCACACGGCTGCCCACTGCTCCTCAGGGATGGGTTAAAAGCAGAGGAAGAATTTCACTGTACAGCGTATATGTGACACAATAAAGTACCTTTACCTTTTACCTTTACATGATGGGCCTTTGCTGAGGTTAATTTTAATGCAACTATGCTAGACTGCAGAATGGCCTAGATATTTGATAAAGTGGGCTTGATGGTCATACTATCCACCAGGCCAAAGCCAGGCAACTTTAGGCAACTCTACTACTTCCCAGTTTGTCCCTCATACTGTATGCTTCTATAAAACATGTAAAGGTGATGACCAAGTAATGTATTAGTTAGTTACAGAGTTAATTGCAACTCTGACACTTGAGCCATCAAAAAGCACACACAGAACACAATCACACCATGATACACGTGCATTCTGATGATACAGACATGAGCTCATAGTGTCTCTAACATAATTCAAAGCAATACCATAGGTTCACCTCAGAGACCTGCAGTATGCCAGTCTACATAATAGGAATGGGAATGAGTACTTGATTTGGACGTCAGTATTCATTCAATATAGAGTAATTGCATTTCTTTTTTTTTGCTTTGTTAAATAAAAAAAACACACATATATATATATATATATATATAAATAAGTAAATAAATAGGTAGGCTTATTGGAATTTTTAGACGCGTCATAAATTTGAACATCTGAAATGAAATCAGTCAGCCTAACAAAAAAGAAGTGATGATCACGTCGCAAATGTATATCTGTTTATTTTTTGTTTAGGCGATGACTGCAGATTAGAATCCAGGTCACGCAAATGTAACGGCACCCGCGGTTATAATATAGTGCACAAACTGAACTCAATAAGGTTGAGTCAAGTCCACCACATCAAACAGTTTGCGCGATGGCTATCTGTTTTTGAAATAAAGCAGGCTACACCAAAACAAATACAGTACTTAGTTAAGTTAGCCAAGTTATTTAAAAAAACAACAACAACGATGTTTTGGTGATAGCACAGCAGGCAATATGACCACTGACATCTACACAGGTAAAATTCTCACACAGATTCTCAATACATCATTCAGTGAACAGTTTATTAATAAAACGTTAACATGCATAGGCTGACTTACACTAAACATATTGTCAGCTGACAGCATGAGCCAAAAGTTGGAGCCTTTAGCATGAGCAGATTTGCTCATTCCTACTACATAAAGATATCATGGCTGGACAAACCCAGTGTTTCCGCTATATACATTTTTATTGTCGCTGCTGCTTCAGAATTTTATGAAATGTCATGAAGTCGCAATTACACGACTCTGAGGAGCTGACCGCTCCACTGAACCCAAATGAAATCATCCGCTCTCTGTCCAGTTTGAGGATGAGCAACTTTCACAGCTGTTAGTTTATCAAAAAAAGCCCTTATCATGTGTCATATAATCCTTTAAAACAAGCAACAGTGATTTATTGCCTTAATTATGATGGTGTCCTGGTTATATTTTCAATAGCTTTCTCATTTCTCAAGATATTGACACCAAATCACCTCTCATATGTTATTCATAACTCCCACAACTTTCACAGCTGTTAATTTGTCAAAACAAAAAAAAAGCCCTTATCAAGTGTCAAGCATTCCCTTAAATCAAGCATCAGTGAGTTATTGGCTTAATTATAACAATTTCTTGCTTTTATTTTCAATAGCTTTCTCATTTTTCAAGATATTGACAATAAATCACCCCTCATGCTGTTCATGTCCTCCAACAACTTTCACTGCTGTTAGTTTGTCAAAGACCTTATCAAGTGTCAGAAAAGAAAGAGAGAAAGATGCCTGATGTCTACTGATATATTATTATATATTGATATATGAGGTCTATTGATTTTCACTGCAACCGCCAGCATACGCACGCATGCACCACCCAGGTATGAAACCCTTTCCCCCGCTGCAGAAATCCTAGAAGAAACACTGAAACCTACGATTTCAACAAAACAGGCCATCTGATTTTACTTGACCGATTAACTTCCAGTGTCATACCCTCAAGACACATCCTTACATCATGTTTCAACATACCTGTATATCACACAAATTAAGTACAAATTTGATATCCCCAGTACAACAGTTTCCCGCATAGAATCAATCTTTTCTGAAGCATGTTTCATAATATCACAATTGTCATAATTGTCTAACCTAATGAAACTCAGAAAATGAGGTGAAATCAGTTGGCAATAAAGCAGGCTTCTCAGATCATCAAATAAAGGACAATAGAAAATGAAAATGGATTTAAATGTCAATTTTCACAGATTATATAACAGACTGAGTCCTCTTCTGGCGGACCGCTGAACCTTCCTGTAGCTAATGGTAACATACCCTCTTTTCTAAACCATGTTTACAATGCCCGGTCCATGTCTAAACTCCTCCCAAGAATCTGGGCACCTGTAGCATGTGAGGCTTTTTGATGGACAGGGAAGAGGAGTAACAGCAGGGGAGGACTTGTTTTGAACTGTAATGGCTTGTTGTTGTAAGTCCTCTTTGCTATCGGTAGAGGCTGAATTTCTCACATAGCAGCTTTAACACAATGAATTCTTAGTTTAGAAATGAGGAATTTAAAAATAACTGATAATTTGAACAAATTAAATCAGACCATAGCTTTTCTTTTCTCTGTACATTAATTCTAAACCAGTCGCTGAAAATAAGGACTCAACTTCACAAGCCATGGGTAATTATTAGAGGTTTCCAAAATTAATATTCTTTAAGTGTCTATAGTTAGGCATATTTGTAAGTTTATTACAAAGAACGATGCATTTCACATTTGTGTCTGATATGTTGTTCCTCTCCATATCACAACAAATAGTCAGATTTGGTGTGCATTTATACCCCCAAACAAATAACACTATATAGGGCTGAAATGTTCAGTACATGGATACCAACTCTGTGTGTGTTGGCTTTGCAGAGTCAAAGGTCTAGGGTTCTTCAATGACACTCAATTTTGGCTGCTCATAAACTTGATTTAAGGTCAAGCCTTATCCCCATCGGAGAGTCATCGACTTCAATAATGCTTATGTGATTACATTGTGATGACTGCATCACCAGAAGTGTGGTTGTCTGATGCCGTGCTTACAGGGAAATCAATGAAGCAGTCCACAGCACGGGGTTGTTTGCTGTTACAACATTGGATCGCTCCTGCTGTGCGTCTGCTTTCACACTCATTTATCAAAGACAAACAGACAAAATACCTATGGAGCACCTATCTAGGGACACATAGTCTCAACTGACAGAATGGAAATCATTTACAGCCCAAATGTTAAATTCCTGGATGAAATATACTGCTTACTGGCCAGAAGCCTCCAAGCCAGGTAAGTGAATCAATGACAAAACACCAAACCCTTGTTCAAAACAACAAAATAAACCTATATCCAAAACCCAGTTGTATTGGAACTACTCTAAAGTGGTTATACCTTGCATGACAATTCTTTAAATTGTATAGGCCAATAGATGCGTTTCTT
Source organism: Polymixia japonica (assembly GCA_900302305.1). NCBI lineage: Eukaryota > Metazoa > Chordata > Actinopteri > Polymixiiformes > Polymixiidae > Polymixia > Polymixia japonica. Next base: position 8,195 of record OMKK01085139.1, read on the forward strand.
TTTGAGTCCACATACAAATAAATTGCATCTTAATAACATGGGCACCTGCAATGTCACAATAATGACCAGCTCCCAATAAAGTCTTGTTTCTGGTTGGCTGTCTAACGTTAGATGTTCAGAACAGGAAACCCCTGAAAGTGCTGCTGCCTGTCCTCAACCGACCAGCATCAGGTGGAAGGGTCCATTTTTAACTTTAACCCGATTAGGGCATACGGGAAACTTAATGGCCTTAACTGTAACCGTCTGTCGGCTGTAATAACATGGTTAATTCTCTCCCTCCACCTCAGTTTGCCGTAGTTGATTAGGAGAATTATGTGGCTTTTCTGGTCTGATTCGCTGTAGGTTTGGACAGTAGGGAGACAAAATCTGCTGCGTTATTCGCTCTCTGGATTAGCGCATAAGGCCCATATCCAAATGGGAATTTGCGCACAAGGACTTTTTAAGGTTAGGTTTTGAAAAAAAATGGGCAATTCGTCATACCTGGACTCTGATATAGACATGTTGCTTAAGCCACCTGAAAATCACAAAAGAAGTGTGTCGAGGCTTATGTGATGCGCAATGTGACGAACAAATGTTGTGTTTTACTCACCTGATGCAGAAAGGGGCTCCAGCCGTTGGTTTTATCCCGGAGAACAGTGAAGCTTTCAGTCAACAACACTCCTGATCCCACGGTGCCACTTCACTCAAGCAGAGATGCATTAAACAGCGAAACGAGATGACTGTCTATATGCCGTCTATAGGCTCCTCGTAATAGTTGGACTTCAGTAACAGAGACGGAGCACAACGCTCACTTGTTCGACTTAGTTTCATACAGACACATGAAGGTAGGTCGCTGTGCCGGAGCCGCTTGGCCTCAGTTAGCAGAAGCTAACATCAATAGCACCATAATGTGCGTTTCGATCGGGCCCGGATAAAGGATTTCTTCCTGCAAGATGTGCGACTGCTTCCCCTGACAGGGATCCGTTCCCCAGGAGTGTCTGTTCACAGCAGACCGCTCTTATCAACACCAATGTGTTTGTATTATTGAGACCCGCTGCCAGCGACCCAGACCCGAAGAAAAACAAGAAATGCGGCAGCTTCGACGGCAGGAAAACCGACTTGGGAAGTGCTTCCTGGAGCTCCGACGGTTACAATTCCGTTTCCATGTGTCCAGGCGCGCATATATCCCCTGTAAACAAGCAATGCAGCATTCTTCAGTTTGGTCATTTCGGCAGCAGAGGTTGTGTGCTCCACTTTCCAGACGGCCTCGACACACAACAGTCCTTTTCTTCAGCCTCCTCCGGTTCTGATGAGCGCAGAGCAACCAATCCAGTCCGCCCTCCTTCCGAGCCACGGCGTTTGGAGCAAAACATGGACACAGTTCCGTGGATTGGATTGGATTGAAATGGATGCATTACTTAAAGACGCCCTACGCGATTTCCAGGCTCTTTAAGGGGTTTGGCCTATACGAATAAAAAAGTTACGTTGTTACAAGGGCAGTTTTGATGAGAACCACAGCCGCTTACCGCACCTGTATTAAACATTAATTACCAGTGACACAGTGTTGCTGCTGAACATGTTTTTCTAGAAAAAAAAAATAATAATTAAATGATTATTATATAAGATTGTTGCCAATAGATCTGATGCATAGTTAAGATTTAGCTGACAGAAATAACTCTTATTGCTCTTATTTTTGTGTTTGCACTGACCTTGCCCTGTGAAATGCTACTGCTCTATGTGCCTACAATTGCCCCCCGGGGACAAATAAAGTTTTTTGAATTGAATTGAATTGAATTGAATTGAATTGAATAACTACTGGGAATTTGCAAGTAGTTCAGCCTACAGATTTAGGCTAGGCCTACCTATTGTACATATTACAGTCACACCTATGCCCAAGTGACCCTGTATTATATGATTTATGGAGCAGCTCAAATGGGCTTAACAATGGGCTCAAGCAGGCACATGTGTGTATGTGAGTTATCTTACTTCTCAATTATTGCTATTGTTTTGAAGGGATTATTCATTCATTGAAATGTTGATCTTAAAGTCCCATTTCTTTAAAGTATCATGAGGACAAAATGGGCTACCCCACAAAGCATAACTCACACTTCATTAATCATGTTTGAGCTACACTCATTTAGGGCCTTGTTGTTTTGTATCCAGATATATCCAAATTATGTCTAGGTCCAGTTGAGACGGACTGCAGTTCACCCTGGCATTAGAATGTGTCTCAAACACATCTCAAGTGACATTGTACATCTCTTCCATTTCTGTATGCCACAGCCCACACTCGAAATCAAAACAATACAGACCAACAATGCTTCAGGCAATATTCATATATATATATATATATATATATACATATATATATAAACAGTAAAAAGTTTGGACAGACATTACCATTCACTTGAATGAGGAAGTGTGTCCAAACTTTTGACTGATACTTGTACATTCAAAGCTGTTAAAATATTCCGGATTGACTGACCTTCATGTCTTAAAGTAATGATGGACTGTCATTTCTCTTTACTTAGTTGAGCGGTTTATG
>OMKK01085140.1:0-12778 GCA_900302305.1 Polymixia japonica
TCTCCCCCTATTTTGTGCTACAGTCTTGTTCTGCTGTATCCATGCCAATGTTTTACCACTGAGACTTTCTCTAGGGCCTGTTTTTCCCTGGGAGCCCTGAGGGAGCAGAGGCCCGCTCTTCAATTCCCTGTGGAAATAATACTCTATAATAATACTTAAATAATACTTTTTAAATGGACTCTAGCTTATCTGAGAGATGACTGACTGACTGGTTAGCTACCAGGCTGGCTTGGTGGCTGATTTTACGGCAAGCTACTGAGCTGCCTGGAAAGCTGACCAGTTGGCTAGCTCTCTGCTTAACAAGCTAACCGTTTTGCAGACTGACTGACTGGCTAGCTATGTTGACTGGCTGCTGACTGGCTGTTGCTGTGGGATGAGAAGCAACTTGGCCCTACCACAATACACCTCACACATCCCAGGATGTGTATTGATTCAGCTGTAGACCCAACGGGTCAGGGTGTGAGTCAAGGGTTCTTTCATGGTTGCTAACCTCAGCAGGGAAATTCCATTTCATGGGGATAAGGATTACTTGAGAACATATTATAGAGGCCCCAACAATGTTTTGATGGTAATGATGCTTTTGTTATTCTGCCTCCAGATCAATTTGTTTGGGATTCAAGGCAATCAAGAGGGATGCTTTTTTTTAGATGGAGTATTGTTAAAAGTGGTTTGTATTAGAATACATTTTATTTTATCACTGTCCAATGAATGGCATGGTAACCATTAGCTGTACATTCCGTAGCTCCTTTGAGCGCCTTATTTTTTGATTCTACTTCCTTATTTTTTACCCTTCTAACTTTCCCTCTCATGTTTGGTCTCTAAATTATAAGGATATTATCCTGCTTCTAAAGAAATATGTAACATACAAATATGTTATAAAGAAACTTCAACCCACAAAAGGATACCCCTTCCTGATAACGTTATTCAAACTAACTAATCAGAGCAACTCTTGAAAACTTCTGCCATTTGATCTGTGGATTTAGAGCACAGAGGAAATTAAATATGTGTAAATTAAATCTGACTGCAATTGTTCTAGATGGCAAATGTCTAGAACACAATCCTCTGTAGAGGACAAGAGAATTTTCCCTGCCTCTGTTAAATAATACATGGCCTCCTGCTCTCCTGAACACCAAGCCAGTAGTTCAACTCAACTGACAGCAAAGAGCTGCCCCAAGTTGGTAACCAGAACCAGTGCAACAACACCCAGACAAAGGACAGGATCGGCTAGACCAAGAACCGCTGCCAAGAAAATGTCACCACAGACCACTATCTACCTTGATGCCCCCACATCGCTGCCTGCCTGCTCACCACTGGAAGCCTGTACATAGTAATACTGTGGTATCACATTCTATTTTACATACTCCTAGCATTGATGCTAACTGTTATGTAATACTAAGATGAATATATATATTTGTTGTGAATGCCTTTCCGTTAGGCTTATATACATGAGAATCAAAAATAGCAAAGAGGTCACACTGCTTAATAACTACACAACTGTTTAGTGATGGTCACAACACAAGTATTCAAATCCAATCACAGCTATTTGGAGTATAAGATCCAGTGGCAAAGTAATGCTCCTCATATCCCTGTCTGTATATTCTCAACAAAAACATACAGTAAACAGTACCATTAACAATCTGTTTATGCACGATATTAATGGTATTTAGACACTTTTACACCATAGAAAGCCCAAAATTCCACAACCCTTTGACTTTCAATATTTGTAATTGTTTCACTCCCTCCATGTAAAAGCGTCTGAAATCATTTTTTGTTATAGCTAGTTAAGGGATTTAAACAAGACACCTTATGGTCCCAAGCTTGCTTTTCTAACCATTAGGCTTCAACTACCCTAATATGACCATTAAATAAAGTTGATTGGCATTCAAAAGGTCACAAAAGTTGCTTAATTGGCACTCCAGGGCAAAGAGTTAACAATAAATAAACCTTCAAGTCTGATTTCTCACTAAGTGACACCTCATTAACAAGCAGCAAAGGACAGAGTAATCTTATTCTCTTTAATGTATTCCATTTTGGCCTTTGTGATTGGGTCATGAAAATTGAATTGATAGGGAGTCCTGAAGGACAGAGGAGTGTTGGAGGTTTCTATTCAGTGCAGGGCTCTCAACTTTGAAGTAAGACTTTCAGTGTTATGCCCCGAGGCTTATACTTGTTCATTAAAGGTATGGGGCATGCATTTTTAATGTTAAACAGACCTCTGTCAATAAAGCATTCTGACCAGTGGCGTCGCCAGACCCATTTTAGGGGGGCTGTAGCCCCCTATGATTAGCTGTAGCCACCCCAAATTATTTTTATCCATTAGTTAAGTTAGTATCATTACAGTTTGCTGGAAGTAGCTACATAAAAAATGTAGACAATCGACCATATAAGATTGTGGTTAGACCAGCACTAGGACCCTATGGATACAGCTGCTGCCACAATCTGCTGCAGCAATTGGCTACAGTACAGTGAAATTGTCACAATGTTGTCAGGGAAGTTGTAAAATGTACTGCAGAGTGAGAGACTCCGCTCATAACAGTCTATTATATAGAACATGACACACACAAGTCAACTAGATATATACAATGTCTGAATGCTAGTAATAACAAGCAGGTAGGATGAGGAGAAATGTCCTCCTATTAGTGTTCAGAAAGAACCCTTGAATACACATCCTGGGATGTGTGAGGTGTATTGTGGTAGGGCCAAGTTGCTTCTCCTCTCACAGCAGCAGCCAGTCAGCCAGCCAGTCAGCAGTCAGTCAGCATAGCTAGCCAGTCAGTCTGCAAAACGGTTAGCTTGTTAAGCAGAGAGCTAGCCAACTAGTCAGCTTTCCAGGCGGCTCAGTAGCTTGCCATGAAATCAGCCACCAAGCCAGCCTGGTAGCTAACCAGTCAGTCAGTCATCTCTCAGATAAGCCATTTAAAAACTGCATCCTTGAGTATTATTTCCACAGTGAATTGAAGAGTGGGCCTCTGCTCCCTCAGGGCTCCCAGGGAAAAACAGGCCCTGGAGAAAGTCTCAGTGGTAAAACATTGGCATGGATACAGCAGAACAAGACTGTAGCACAAAATAGGGGGAGAGGGAAGGGTCAACCGCTTTCACTCTCCCAGTATCCATGCTTGCTAAAGCTCAAAGCCATATTGTAGTAAGCCCCAAAAATTTTGAATAGGGGATTTATTTTGAATATGTTGCTGTTCACAGGTGTTATTCTCTTTCTAAAAGCCAAGGCAAGATTTAAAAAAGAAAAAGGCTTTTAAGCATCTCATCCATTTCCTAGTCCTGGAGAGCCCCGAGTCTAAGCAGATTTTCACAAGCTCCCTTTAATCATTTGGTGCAGGATGTGGACAAAGATGTGGACAAAGCTTGGAAACTAGGAATGAGACAAAAATGTGTTCAGTAATCATCAATGGGATGAAGGTCTAAAGATTCCTCCTATTGAAACCTAGTCCATTATAAACTCTAATCCAAAGTTTATTCACTGATTTAGTGCATTTGTGATATAAGCCATCTTTTATTGTGTGTTTTAACCCTTATTCATCCGTGTGACATTAGTAAGAGTACAGCAGCAGCCAGGTGTAACCACATTGTACTATGGGCTACTGGAGCAGCTGGGCATTCATTGCCTTGCCCAAGGGTACTTCAAATGATATTCTATTCCTCTGCTTAATGCTTAGCATGCTTGACTCTGAAATCTTCATTCACAACATTTCCGTTCCAGATGATTTTTAGATGTTACTAGGTCTTGAGAGAGAAATTATGTCCCAGAACATTTCTGGGTTAGATTGCATGTGTGAAAGGGGTTTCTGTCTCTCTCTCTACCTGCTGTTATTTGAATACCAGCGCTATCAGGTTAACCCTTTGTATAGAGCTGTACTGTATAGAACCTCCATACGAAACGACAATATAGGTTGCTTGTCGATATGACCCAAAACGACCAATATGAGCGTCCCCCAACCTGCAGTAATCTCTGATTAAAGGCACAACACATCCCAGCACATCGAAGGGTTTTCTCCAGATACCAAAAACGTGCCACATATCACCTGTCAGAGACCTATCCTCTGAAATCTAGTGCTTTCTGAGAAAGAGGCGGATGTGTAACTGTACGCTTATGTCTGAGTCTGTGTGTGTGTGTGTGTGTGTGTGTGTGTGTGAGTGTGCACATGGTGTGTTTTCCCATGTATGAGAGTTTGACTTCCCATCTGGGATGCCATGCATCAAAGCCTCGAAGAACTTTCAGAAGTGAAATAAAACAGTTTTACAGTCTTGGGGGGTTTGTTCTGTTTCAACAAACATTTGAAGTGTTTACCTACGGTTGTCTCTTTCCTTCTCCTGCTGTGCCAGAATTGTTTTTTTTTTTTGTTTTTTTTTATGGGAGCTTCCTATTCCCATATGAGGAAATGGAGTTTCCTGTTGTATCATACTGTGTAACCAACTGCAGGAAGTGTGGATGTATGCACCAGTATAAAGCAAACTAAGATCAATTCAGTTTTATAATTTCAGCCTTTCCCATATTTCACTGTTTTTCAGGGCATAGCACTGGATGGAAGGATGGCCTAGCGGCAGTTAGTGAGGTCCTCCTCAAATAATTCCCTGTGGCCGTTCCTCAAGAACTGCAAAACAACATACAAATAATGTATTAGTTATTTTGGCAAATCAGTGTCATTGTCAGTGTTTCAGATTGGAATACTCTGCTCAGATACTTATGTTTTAACGAATTTAGAGTTGCTGTTGTCAAATTATGTCACATTTGAAAGCTGTTAGGGGATGGCTCTCTGTTGTGCCCCAAGGTAATTTAATGTCAGTTGAATTCAATGAAACAGTAGAAATACTGAAAATACTTAATAGCCAACTATACTTTTCTTTGTGAGTGTAAATCACCTCACAATACTACATCCTTTAACCCCTACTTTCTCCTCGGTTCTGCACCAGCTGGCTGACCCTGTACCCCAACCAGAGAGTAAATGGAGAATTTTTTCCCCATGGGGATCATAGAGAAACATGTCAAAATCCAAAATAATGTACACTTGCCCTTACGAAAAAGTCACATGTGAAATGACATGTGGAAAACAACATGTGAGTGTTATCACATGTTTTTTGGACACATGTGTTTTAGTTTTTCACATGTGAATATTCCCACATATGATTCAACATTGTCCATGTTACCGGCCTCAGGCCTAGCAGTTACCTGGACCAGTAGCAAACCTTACTGCACAGCCGGAAAGAGCTGGGGAGCAATAAAGAAACGCACACATAAAATGTAGTGTTATTTTACATTTACATTTATTTAGAAAATGGCGCCAGTGGCAACATCAATACATTCTACAAAATACTCAAATTTAACAAACTGCATTTACTTAACACAAACACATTACTCTGTTAAATCATGCACATGCTACACAACACGTATCCATGGTTTAACACATACAGCACACTTAGTACCATTTTATGACAGAAACTACGGCAGTGAGCCTTTGAAGTTAGCTTGAAAACGAACACCATATTCTCGTGCTAAACCTCGATTAACTCATTCTTAAAACATCCATAATGCACAATCTTTACCAAACACTTAGCCAACATCCTGTAACGCTTTCAGTACAACAAAATCGTTAGAGCGATTTACATACCTGTGGAGCAATAAAGAAACGCACACTTAAAATGTAGCGTTATCAACTCAAACACACATTTATTCTGCCGTGCACTTGTCGATGGCTTGAGGTTAGCGCTCCCTATTGCGCCACCTCTGGTTAAATGGAGTAATTATCTTTGGTAAATATAATTAGTTTTTCAATTTAACCCTCTTTATAGTAATATCTACTATTGATTTAATCTTTATTAGGTTTCACTATTAAAAAATAAGGGGGTGTCTGTTTTTCTCCAACATTCTCTAACGGCAACTTCCCAACCCTCTACATCCACATGAAAACCACCTGTGAATGTTCCCATGTGATTTTGGATACGCGTTTTACATGTTGGTTTTTCACATGTGATTCAGTTAATGTGTGGAAAACCACATGTGAATATTTTCACATGTGAATAGGGACAATCACATGTGGAAATGTCAAATTCACATGTGACTTTGACACACATATTATATTTTCACAAACTTTTATTTCACACGTGAGTAAAGCCAATCAAAAAGCCAATCAGTGAACGTGCAGGTTTCTTCAGACTTTTTCGTAAGGGTGGTTTTAAAATGCATCTTGGGTGATCGGATGGACAGCACTAAATACAAGTATAAACAACTAACAAGACGCATTGTGATCCGATCACTCAAACCACTTGCCGGTGGTCTGGGATGCATTTGACCACATATCTTTTGTAGTGTAAACGCTAATGCGTCCTGATGCGTCCCCGACAACACACACTTCTAGCTACAGCAACACATTTCTAGCGGAAGTAACGACAGTAACGAACACAAGTGGTCAGCTGGACACCTTGGAGACGCATGATAGATACAGGTGAGAACGCCGATGTGTCTTGGCTGTCCACTTGTGTTCGGATCACCGAAACACATTTTAAAACCAAGTGTAAACAGGGTCAATATGTCAGCTATGTGAAAACATAGCTTAGGTTACTGCTGATGATCCAAAAAACATAGAATGCCAAATATGCCAGCAGAAATTGGCGTACCAACACTACAAATTTGACAAACTACTTGAAAAATGTAAGTAGCTTATATAATTGACCCCGAAAAAAAAGATTGTTAATATATTATGAAAATGAAGCTTCGGAGCTTCATGGAAAATTTCCAACAAAGCTTTGAAGTGTAAAAAATGGCATTTGGGCCAGACCTACACCTTTCATGTCTAAGGACTTGAAGGACTCTCCACAGGTGTAAAGAGAATGAACTAATCAATGAATATGAATTGGCCTAAACCTCCTTGAATGTCCTCTATAGCATTCATTGCTTCTCACTGGAACATGTAATATTTAGAGAAAGGTCACTTTGAAAACCTCATCAAATGTTGGAGGTCATTAAACCCCGAGGGCACTTGTTGATGAGTTTGAATCACATTAAAGTCACAATTAGATCCCCGGTCTCATTGTGCCATGGGCCTGGAGGGAATTTGTCTATGCTTTCAAAAATACTGACTCATTTATTTTCAGTTCTACTATAGGGCTTTGATGTAAATATGAGTGATGAAACAGAACGTTAAAGCCTTTGAGAGTACTCTATCTGCTGTGTGCGCCACAGGAGGGCACCTAAGACCAGGATTGATGGTGTTCTGTTAATCACCATTGCCTAATTGGGGCATGATTCACCCTTGTTTCATCCTTTCCTTCATTCGCTTCAAGGGGCCAATCTAAAAAGACATTGTAGATCATTCAGCATTAGAGGCCATGAAGAGTACTCTTGCGGTCTCAGTCACAGTACCCAATGCAGTCACAGCACGTCTTTTAGGAAAGCTGCGTGTTTCAACATGTTTTCAGATAGCACCTGCTCTAAATGCCAGAAATTACATATCAACTGGGCTCCCCCGCCCAGCGAGCTGTGGGCCATGCATTGCTCGTTGGCTTTATCATGATTACATTTTCTGAGATAACCTTTTCTTTCTTTCCCCAGATGTCAGAAATTCAGGGGCAGTTTAGTCATAACCGCTCTTCGCTTGTATTAGCCAGGGCCCCTTTGGTACTCAGCGTCATCAGCGATCAGTGAGTGAGATGCACATCCCTTCTCATCACAGTTGATGTTCTTGGTTGAAGGTGACAGCGGCTACGGTTACACTAGTCTTTTTAGTGTGACTTCTGCGTCTTCTAGTCTGGACGTGCACAAGTCTGATTTTGTTTGTTACTGGGTTCAGATCTGCCAAACCACTTGACCACCTCGGAAAATACCAATTGCAATCAGCCGTTTCATTGAAAGGTCTAATTATCGCTGAGTATTGACGTGCATTGAGAATATGTTTTTTAATAGGAGGACATACATTCAATTTACATTCATCTTGATCGTGGACACTTTGGCTTTACCTCGGAAAATACCATTGCAAGCAACTGTTTCATTGAGTTGTCGAATTGTCGCGGAGAAATTGAAAAAAAAAAAAAAACTTTTCGGCAGACTTTACGTTTGTGGATTCAGTAGTAGATGATGTTTCTTGTAGCTGAGATTTGTTGATTTGTTGCCTGAATTTCCTTGTTTGTCAACACGACATAGGGACCAATCCCATGACAGAATGTAGGCAGCAAAGAATTCATTGCGTTTATCAAACTGTCGCCGTCACTTTACTGAGAAAACATTCGTCTTTTTAACTAATGCGAAGAAATGCTCCGCACGTGAACGTGGGATCGACCGAAATAGTGTTCCTATGATATTTATCTAATTTTCTGTGAAGGTATCGAGTGTCCTGTTTAACTGTACTACAGAAATCGTTTTCTAAAGGGTTTTGGCTGCTGTGGCCCATACTACTGTAACCATAGCCAGTAGATCACAGCATGTATGTGCATATTTCTCTGAATCCTATGTTGCTGCTGTCACAAGAAAACCTTGTAACTCCAATTTTGGCAATTTCACGTTGTTACTAGTTCACCCAATAATGAAAATTTGATCATTACCTACTCACCCTCATGTGAGTCAAAACTTTACTGAAGTTTGTATGTCCATAAAACACAGAGAGTGAGCTAGCAAAGTTCCATCTCAGCCTTCTCCCAAACAAAAATTGAAAGGAATGTTGACGGGTGGTTTAGAGTTCCAAAAAGGGCAAAAAGTGGCCATAATATTGTTCCAAACTACTCATGCAACATAATGCAAGCATTCGGAAGCCAAATGATTGCACTATGAGTCCAAAAACACTATATTTACACCAGTATTTAGCCAAGTCTAATGTTATTGTTTTCTAAAGGGTTGATGCTTGCATGCACCCACACGTCACATGTTCAGGCTCAGAGCTCTGCCCAGAGTGCCTTAAAACACTAACCAACATGTTCACATCCTATTCAAAACCCAATGATGACACCAACAGGTGTCAATGTGTCAAATTTCTTTGATTTTTTTTTATTTCTAAAGCTAGCTATGAGGGAATACATTTAACGTCAAATCTGAATCCGAATGTACTTTTATTTATCTTGAAGCCTAATATTTGTTTCCTGTAAGCTCTTTTGCCATACAATTTTGTCCACAGTATTTTTGTATCATACTCTGAATAGTGTAAGTAATTTCCTAATGACCTATCCACTCATGTATATTTTATGCAATGGTCTCATTCACATTTGAAGAGTCTAATTGACAGCATAAATATTTGATATAGACCTTTTATATGCCCTCCTCCCGCATTTCAATTGCAAAATGTGTCATAGGGTTCACATATAGTTTTGCCAGCTAGCATGGGGAAAAAATCTACCCATTACTTTAATGTTTGTTATGACACAATAAAACTTTGGCAACAGAAAGCATTAGCATGATTGGATTTCATTTAACATTGATTGAGGTTTGCAGGCCTCCTGGAGTCATCCCTGTTAGGAATGCACACTTGACTAGCATTAAGCAGACTTCACGTGCCATGAACTGCCTCAGAATTTTCATCTAATGCTAAGCTGCTGACACAGTGGCCGCAACATTAATGTAATGTATGTCTTGAGGTGCCTTCACTTCTAAGCTGTGTAGATGATACTCTGGGAAGACCAAAGGCGTAGGACGGCACAACATCTCATCAATCAAGCCAAAAGTAATCAGACACAGATTGCTGAAAATCACCCAGGAGGACGGGAATCAATGTAAAGCAAAATTAACCCGCGGACAAATTGGACAAAGATGAAACTACTGGTATAGTATTGGATATTAATTCTGATTATGATAAATCCCATGGCCAAAGGCACAAGGTTTGTTTGTTGGCAAGTAATTATTTGAGTGTCGCCAAATACCCTCTAAATCCCTCTAAATGTTGGAAGCAAATGAAGTCACTGTCCTGTTCCGACTCTTCTTCAGGTCTGCTTGAACATATTTTCGCAAACTTTATTGAAATTAAGAACAAAAATGATATAGTTGGGCTCTTTATTTAATTTAATAAACATTTTGTATCAGCTGGCTGTATTTTCAATGAGTCTAAATCAAGTTCTCATTGCTCTAACTCCAGCACTGTGACACCTCAAGCTGGTTCACTAGAAGCCTCTTTTGATATCTGCATTGCTCTTAAAGCTATTGATTCAAAAAAGTCCCTGAGACCAGACAACCTCCTATTAAAGGTTGCATCTGAAATTATTGCTAAGCCTATAGCATACATCTTTAATTGCAGTCGACAAATTCGATCCCAAAATGATGGAAGGCAGCCTATGTGCTTCCTTATTAAAGGGTGGAGATCCTTCAGATCTTAACAATTACCACCCAATTTCCAAGCTCTCTATTCTTGCTAAAATGTTGGAAGCGCAAGTAAACTGTCAACTGAAACCATTTCTGGCTGATCACAACATTCTAACAGATATGCAGTCAGGTTTTAGAGCAGGGCACAGCACTGTTACAGCAGCTATGCTGGTATTAAATGATAATGTCAATATCCTGGGAAAAAAAAGCAACACTGTGCTGCTTTATTTGTTGATCTGTCAAAATCATTTGACTCTGTAGACCATGAGCTATTGCTAAATAGATTACGTTATATTGGAATAGGGGATGCAGCTATAAAAATGGTTCGATTATCCTACAGAGCACATGTGTTTTTACAGATGGTCTTAAATCAGATTTTGTAGAGATTTCTAAGGGTGTCCCCCAAGGTTTGATTTTAGCTCCTATTTTATTTTCTATATTTATAAATAACATTGGGAAGGACTTGCAAGCTGCTAAATTGCACCTTTACGCAGACGACACAGTGGCATACTCAGTTGCCCGTTCTCTGAGCCAAGCCATAACTGAGCTTCAGATAGTATTTCAACAGCTTCAAGTCTCACTACATGGGCTCAAATTAGTTCTAAATGCGAAGAAAACCAAATTCATGACTTTTTCTAGGACTCGTTCCCAGTCCCCAAGTAACACAAATCTCTACACTCCAAAAGGGAACTCAATTGAAAAAGTGTCATCATATAAGTATTTAGGTATTTGGTTGGATGACAAGCTTTCTTTCAAAGTACACATTGAAAATCTAAGGATAGGTTAATATTTTTGAAATAATAATAATAATAATTTAATTTAATAATAATAACTTTAATTTATATAGTGCCTTTCAAGGGACCCAAGGTCGCTTTACAAAGACACACAGTACACAGAGAACACAGTACACAGTACACTCACAGACAGAGAAAACAAACAAACCACAGGGCACAGTACATTAAATGACAGGGGTTTTAAAGGCTGTAGGCAGTGTTAAATAGATGGGTTTTGAGGAATAAGGCTTGCTTTAACATGTTAGCCAGGAAAAAACTTGTGCAGGCTGCCTTTTAAGTGTTTTGGACTATGGTGATATTGTCTACATGCATGCTGCCTCTTGTACCACAGTGCTCTACGATTTATAACCAACTCTGGTTCCCGTACTCATCATTGTACACTTTATGATTTGGTAGACTGGCCGTCACTAAATCTACGCAGACAACTTCATTTGTATATTTTTATGTACAAGGCCATGCTGGGTAAACTCCCCAGATATATCTGTAACCTCTTGACACAGACCTCCAGCAGTCTTCAGCTTCATTCCACCAGGTATCTTTCTTACCAGGTTCCAAGGGTTTGCACAGAGCTGGGGGGAAAAAGCCTTCTCCTACTTTGCTCTCTAGACTTGGAGCAATCTGCAGAGTATACTACAACTTAAAAATCTAGTCAAAAAAGTTAAAGCTATGTTAAAAGTCCATGTAACTAGTATTGCAGCTGCCTTATTTGAGCTGCTGGATTTAATCTCTTCCTTGTGTGTTTGATGTTTGTCTTCTCTATCTGTTGTGTTTTATTTTATTTAAACTGTAACTGGTGAGCTGTCTTGGCCAGGTCTCCCTCGGAAAAGATTTCAATCTCAAGGGACTTCCTGGTTAAATAAATGTTAAATAAAGAAATTTTAAAAATATATTCTGTGTGGACATGGCGTGATCTTCTGACCACAAATAGAGCATAACAATTCATGTAAACCTTGTGACCTGGATCCCAGCCTTGTTTTCCTTGCAACCTTGCAATCCTCAGAAGGATAATAATATAAAAATGACAGCCATATGCAGCATATCCAACATTCTCCTGTGCAACCTAAAGCCATGACAGTTTCCCAAAGGTTGCATATCATTGGTCCAGCCCAGAGTCTATTTGTGACAACCCATTGGCCATTTGAACAGATAATGTCTAGAGCTCTGTCATGTGCTTATCAGATGGAGAAGTGTCTTGATGTGACTGTATCATGATAATGAAGTTAGGGCCACAGAAGCCTGTCCCAGTGACTGAGTGATTGCCTGAGGGCCTCTGCCAGCACTCTCATTCATCACTTCATGACAGATTTTTTTTCTTTTTCTTTCTCTTTCTTGCTCTTTTCTCTCTCCCTATCTACCTTATTCTCTCTCTCTCTCTTTCTGTCTGTCTGTCTGTCTCTCTCTCTCTCTCTCTGTCTGTCTGTCTATCTGTCTCTGTCTGTCTCTCTCTCTCTCTCTCTCTGTCTGTCTATATGTCTGTCTGTCTCTGTCTGTCTGTCAGTGTCTGTCTATCTGTCTGTCTCTCTCTCTCTGTCTATCTGTCTGTCTGTCTATCTGTCTGTCTCTCTGTGTCTGTCTCTCTCTGTCTGTCTGTCTATCTGTCTGTCTATCTGTCTCTCTCTCTCTCTCTCTGTGCATGTGTGTGTGCGAGTGTGTAATGTTTCAAGAATGCTCGATAATGTTGTCCTGCCAAATATCA
>OMKK01085142.1:0-18530 GCA_900302305.1 Polymixia japonica
GGGGGCAGCCCTGCGAGCCTCGTGGGCAATGACCAAGGCAATGAAATTCAAGCCCTAACCACTAATTGTAATAAACAAGTAAAAGATCCCCGGCTGTTTATTTAAAAACAAGGTCTTGATTTGGGACTGTTTATTTAACTGTGGGCAAGGAGCCAACGTGTCACTGGTGTTTGTGTCAAGGTAGGGTTACAAACAGGATCGGCGGTCAGACAATCCGGTTGCCAAGATGAAAGATTCATCTATAAGTCATCGGGTTGGAAGGATTGATCATGGAAACTTTCATTTGGGTACAGGGATTCAAAGGCTTGATTTGGAATCTTACCACAGGACAGCTACATTATAAAATATGACGGAATCTTGGCAGAACAGTTATTTTATATTTATGTAAACTTTACTCTAACATTTATGTAGCCTGTATTCTTTAAATAAATCAGAAATTAAAGTATTAAAAATGCATTAAGAACCCTTAATCTAAAATGTGGAAAACAGAGTCTGTTGTGCCCGATATCTTAAGTAGAATTGCAACTATCAATTACTTTGTTGCCGATTATTCTATTGATAATTCTTTCAATTAATCAAGGCAATTTTCCCCCAAAACATAACAATTTATTGATATAACACTGACAGATCTGAACAAAAATGTCCCATTTTCATCAAAGAATTAAAATCTGAAGTACTTAGGTTAATTGTGTTTTATTGATAAAATACTATTGCCTACTAAAACATATTGGTAATGTTTGTTGATAGTTTATTTTAAGGTTCTATATACAATATTTTAAACATTAATACAGCAGCAAACAATTATTTGTTATGTAAAGATATAGTGGAGTAATGGCGTCCTGAGCAGAGAATGAAGTCACACTCCCTCTGTGTTCTCTAATCCAAGTTTCTCTGTTCTTCGTTTTGGATGCCGGTCCGGCCGGACATGTTGGTTTGTGTGTGTCGATATGGCAACATTTGTTTTGGTCGGAGATGCTGGTGCTCTAGTGCGACATCTAGTGGCTGAATGTCGTATATAAGCTCCTTTAAGTATTGAGCCAAGGCCATTATAATAGTAGCTTTCATTTATTAGCCTATTTGAAATAATCCCTTATTAGCCTAGCAAACTTCGTACTGGTAGGGCATACCTGCAGTGGATGAGGATGAAGGTGGGACTGCGAGGACTGCGAGCAAAGCAGTGGAAAACTGCATTTCTATAGATTTATATTAACTGCTTGTACTTACTGACAAAGATTTTATTACACTTGACAATGACGTTGTCAACAAAAACGTGACAATGAGCGTTGTCGTCATTATCGACTGGAGGAAAATTTAAGCAGACATTTAGTTCTGTCCACCATGATGATGAGAGGGTCTGTGTGCAGAACACCTCTCAGCTGTACTGTGCGCGAGTCAGTGTGTGAGTGTGTGTAAAGGCTGTTTTATACTACTGCGGAATCCACGGAGTTTGCGGAATGTGCGTCATATGCCAAGGAGCAGAGCATTTATACTTGTGCACCATTATGCAACACACCTAACTACATTTAATAGATTATATCTTGATAAAAACACCAAGGAAGTTTTCCAATGTTATTGTGTCTGTCGTTGATTGACCAGTATCTGAGAGAGAATGGCTACTTTTGCGTTAGAAAGATACTAAATTTGCAACAGGAAGTGAACTATACAAGTGACATTTGGCAGAAACCCCGCCTCACTTCACCAGTCAACCAATCGGAATGTGCGACCTTCCGGTCGCGAACTACGTGCTTTGAATTTCTTGAGGAGGTGCACGACATCTCCTCTGCAACTTGATCTATCTTGTCTGCAACCTCAGAACAGGCTGTGAACTCTGCAAAAGTATAAAACGGCGTTAAGAGCACAGCCCCACACCTCGCGAAGACAGGCACAGAGGGAGAAAGTTTATGTTTGCGAGATGAGCGCTTTGGGGAGATTAGACTCTTTAATCATATCAACGAATCGGCGTAATAATTAACTGTTGCAGCCCTAGTGTCAAGTAACAATAGCAATAATATGGGCTTCAAGATAGATTGAAGTCAAGGAAGGTAGGGGGAACGTTCATCAAATCCCTTAACATTAAAAATGCTCTGCAATATGTCAGTATTTTTGGTCATAGATGGTCAAAGTATAGTTCTTGCACATATAGTATATGAACCGAATCCCAGTTTTACCTCATTCTGCAACAGAATCTCTAGTTTATATGTGCAAGTTTTCAGTTGGTTTCAGTTTAGTCGCCATTCAATTGCTTAACATTTGTGGATTGATCCATTGGACTTTGATCCAGTTCAGCCTAACCTACTGTATATGCCGACAGGAATTAAGATATGGTTTTGCTGATAACAAACCCTAAATGAGATGGTGCACTCGATATTTGGGATAAATGACGAGAATTATACCTGGAACATCAATCAAAGATCTTGAGTTAACTTAAATAAGGGGCAGGTAAGCTCTAAAGAGTGAAAAGATGACTAGTTTGAGCTTACAGGGTAGCATTCAGCAGCCATCATGCACTGGCCACAGCCAATGAGGCTGGTTAAAGGAAATACCATTACCCAACACAGCTTTTCGCCATATAGGCATTTGCTTTACATATTGAGGTCATCCTCAAGACAAGTCTAGCAACAGGCCCAAAAGGTGTCACTGGATAGAAGTCCAAAGGCCCAGTTTAGCATCAGAGACCGGATACTGTTGTCGATATGAGGTCAACAGGATTACGTTACCTGGCTGACGCAAGGGTCTTACATGCCTATATTCATGTGAAGCTGTGTGTTTTGCTAGTGATATAACTGAAGGATACGGCAAGTCCACTAAATAATCCATTTTGATTTGATATGCCTTATTAATCTCCTAAGGGGGAAATGATCTTTTCAAAAATTGGAGATTTCATAATCCTGCAATGATACATACACTGACTAGAAAATTAAG
The DNA here is from genome assembly GCA_900302305.1 of Polymixia japonica. Lineage (NCBI taxonomy): Eukaryota > Metazoa > Chordata > Actinopteri > Polymixiiformes > Polymixiidae > Polymixia > Polymixia japonica. The sequence goes on from OMKK01085142.1 coordinate 2,923, forward strand.
GGCTGCCATTTAGCCATGTTTCCAATAGTCAAGCTGTAATTGTTGTGTGCATTTGCTACATGCATGTGTTGTTGTAAAACACTTTGCTGCAAAATGAATTCCCCTCTTGGGACAATAAAGGAAAGGAAGCAATTTAAGAATGAAAGTTACCTTCTTGAAGAGGACAACACCATCCTTCACCACCTCAAACTTGGAGTACACAGTATCCTCAGAAGTCACGGCGAATGGAATCTCATCTATAGCTTCTGCTGCCTTTTCAAAGGCCTTGGCACCTGCAGACTCAGCATCCTACAATAAGAGCATAAAGACTTATTGTAGATAAAACAAATGGTTCTCAATGTCTGAATAACATAATATTTCAGATTGGATTCGTTTTTTTTTTGTTGTAAAAAAAGCACAACATGTGAAAACTTGAATCCTGTTAAACTGACAGTGGTATAAAAGATATTGTTTGCCCCAAGATATTAAATGAGCAATTGAGGTAAGGACTCCAAGTATCACAGCTAGACATTTGCAGTATTAAACAACAAAGTGGACCAGTATGGACCTTAAGGATGAGGGAAAAACACCTTTGACTAGGCTAACAAATCTTGCCAACGCAACGCATGAAGCTTTGGGAGGTCAGTGTCTCACCTTGAAGAAGCCGATGACCGCTACCTCGTTGTCAGAGATGAGTGACTCTGCATGGGTGACCTCTGTCAGGGTGGCAACAGCTGGGCCTGTGCGCTTCTTCAGCCAGTTGACAATGTCATCAGCCTGCCTGCCAGCTGCAAGTCAACAAAGACAGTGGTTAAAATAACTTGGCCGTTACACATTGTTTTATTTGCAAAAACCCAATAATTTAAGGTCAAACCTCAACTTTTCCTAAGCATGTGTATCAGGTGGTTAATGATAAAGCACTTTACATACCGAGACAGGTGGTCACGTTTTGTCAAGTGTTTGAACATGGCCATAGTAACATAATCCTGACTCACAGTTAGCCAATGGAGGTACGAATAACCACAGCTCAAACAGCGCCTCAGGGGAACAGGCGTTTAAGTAAATTTACACTGCCCTCACTGTGGTCAACTTGAGTATTAGAAAGCACTGCAACACCCTTCACAACTCTACTGGTGTGAAAGCTCGAGTGTGTCTACAGTAAAAGTACACATAAATAATAGTCCTACAAACATATACAATACATCACGTCGGTATTAAAACATTTTGGCCAAAGGACTTTTTATGCCCGTCTGTATGTGAGGAACTTTTTAAAAAGCACCACGTTTGCCTATGAACACATTTTGTTGCCTGCATACAAAACGATACAAAACACACTCATAGAATTGCTACCGAGCTGAACTTGTAATAGATATGTATGATATTAAAGGAATCCGTGACTCAACAAGGCATCAACTCCACTGAGGACCACTAGGAATGAGACCAGACAAACAGTTGGCACAGGGACTTTGCCTGTGGTCTAGCGATTGCGCCGCTTTCAGCACTCAGCCAGCTGAGTGGGAAGAGAAGAGCAGAGCTGTGCTGAAGGCTGGCTGGGAGTCAGGGCAGTCCTCCCTTGACAAACCTTCCCAACCCCGCCCCTCCCTCTTCAACCATAAACCCTGGTCCGAGCCAGCGGAGACGGAGGAACGTGAGGAACTGCACATCTCACAGCTACACAGGGCTGAGGGAGAGCGCATGGGGAGAACGTGTGGGGGGAGGGGCCTCTCGCCAGCATTCCATCACAGTCATATGGGGCCTGTTACAAGCTCATTGGCCAATCAACTCATTATGCTGCTATGCGAGTCATATTACCAGGATGAAGGAAGTCACAGGCAGTCTTCAAAAATAATCATCTGATCTAGCATCTATGTGGCATGTGTCACAGCCACCTATTCAGGATTATCTGAGATTTACATCACTTTGCTCTTAACAATTCGCCTAGTCACTGATGTGCTTAGGATAGCCCGATTATGTGCCCGATTATGTTATATACCTAGATCAACAGATACCTGAAGTAATTGGAAGTGAAAATGACACTGCTTTGTGAGAGTATTCATTTATAGTCTATTCAACAAAAACTTTAATTGGCAAGGTATTCCCATTATTCAACTAATGCCCATTTAAATAAACGGATCGAGAAAAAACAAAAACAATTAAGTGCACCAACAAACAGCTGCCAAAGTGGCAGATCGAATGGATATACTGATCAGCCAAAGCCACAAGTTAACATTATTTGGCTGTTGGCTGGTGTTTATATCCCAACCATGCCGTACCTAGGCTATGCATTAAAATCTCTGCCGATTTAAAAAAGAAACACACTAGCTTACCAGAGTACTCTTTGGGTGACTCTTTCTCTCCACCCTTGAAGAACTTGATGGTGGGGTATCCCCGTACGCCGTATTCTTGGGCCAAGTCGGTCTCCTCTGTGGCGTCGACCTTACCCAGGCGGATTGCTGAACCTTCTTCCTTCAGCATGCCGGCAGCCTTGGCGTACTCGGGGGCCAGGGCCTTGCAGTGACCACACCATGGGGCATCTGGGGAGAGACAGACAGAAATTAAACATACTAAAGAATTGAGGGTTGCTTCAACGTTGCTTGGTAACATGGCCTAAGGAGCCAATAACATCAGATCCTGTGTATATTACTTGAGATTCTGTGTATTTGTAAATTACACCTGAAAAGCAAATAAAGAGCAAATATACAAATAATGAAAAAACAAAACAAAAAAATATTAATGTGATTAAGATGTGGGTCTATTCAGACAAAGTAGAGCAAAATAAATTTAGTTCCATGTACAGACCATTTTCAGTGAACTCAGCAAGCCATTTTACAGTGATCTCATAACAGCACTAAGTTTTACTAGAAACTTCAAAAACAACTCACAGGCTATTAATGCATATTCTAGAGATCAGGGCAAGTTGCTTCAGACAGGGACATGAATATGCTTCAGTCCTTTTGGGGGGGGGGCTACACAGTTCATGTTAAGTGCAATCATCACTCTCAAAATAAGCTGCCATTGTTTCAAAGTGACCTCCATTAACAACACTCAGTATTTTACAGAGAACAAAACTTCCCTGTTCCAATCAACATAAACGTGCAAACGAACTTTTGTGAAGTACACGTCAACTTAGCTCTTCATCCAACCCCCACTAAGGTTCCGCCCCATCTGTGAAATACGTGGGCAAACAAAGAACCAACCCTCTCCTACCACGCCAATTGGAGAATCCCACTCGTGACAAACGCTGACTGGCCCATAGACTCGTCATACAACTTCAGAAAAGGCTTGTCAATAGTTTGACAAGAGAGACAGGGGCCTGCAGGCCACTGTAAAGTGTCTCATGAAAACAAGTCTTACTATGGCTGAAACACCTAATGTAGGCATCCGTTATCTCGAAGACTACATTTGCATAAACACCGTAAATACACCCCAACATAAACTAAATAGAAAATAAAACCCCGCCGAGGAAACCACATCGTGCAATCGAAACTTAACAAGCTACTGATACCTACGCCATGCAAATGTAAAAAGCGTGTGTGCAAATCGTGAAGAGAATCCATTATGATACGACTATAGACATACTCCTCTCCATATACTCAAACCACTGCATCCATTTGCCTAGATATAAATCCATCCCTGGCGAATAGATGGGAGATGAATGCATTTCAGAACCTGGTTCTCTCGGATTGCACTGATCTTTGCACGAATCAAGGTTTCACAAGGCAACAATGTGAGCTGTTGCAATGCAGTAACACACAATGCAGGTGTTTAACTGCTACCGACACCGCTGTTGTGCCGAAATTTTACCCCCCTGCCAACCTTCGCGTTGTCTCGTTCTAGTGTTGTGTCGACATTGTTACCCCCTGCCAGAATTCCATCCCCCTCCGCGTAAACCCCCATGTTGTCGACTCGTACCGGTGTTGTGCCGAAATTCACCCGCCGGTGTTGTACGCGAAGCAGGGTAGATATCTGGCAGGATGTGAAATTTCGGCACAACACCGTCACAGGCCGTGTTAAGACAGTTAGCACCGGGATACTGTTAAGCTAGCCAACTTTGCTCTACGCGGTTGGCTGGCTAAAGCTACATTAAACTCTGCGGTACCTTAAGACACGCATCCGAGGACGAGTTTAAGAAAGCTAGACAACTTTTGTCGGCAGAGAGAAGCAACACAGCGCCAGCACTTTACTAGTTTGCAGCGGCAACTTGTCAGTCAGAAGTGTCCCCAAGTTTGCAGCTAACAGCTAAAGGTTATTTCGGGGTAACTAGCGCCCCGGGAGTGGAGAGTTTCCAGCGTTACTTACAGAATTCAACCAGGATGTTGGGGTGAGCTTTTAGCGCCTCGTCGAAGTTACTCTTCTTCAGCACCAGGACATCATCTTCCTCGGCTACCTCGGTCCTGCCGGCCGCAGCCAGTGTGCAGAGTAGGAAAAACTTCAACATAGTTTTTGCCTCGTCGAGTAGCTTTCCTGACAGGGAAAAAAAAGAATCGTACACACGGTAGTCTACGGTTTGACGGTGGGGGTGGAGGGGAGGAAATACTGCTTAGTTTGGTCTGTTTCCCTGTTTCAATCGCAGCAGAAAGCTGGTTATCTTGTGTCTGCCGCTACTAACGTGGCATTACGCGCAGAAACCGGAGGGGTCAGCTGTTGTGCGCATGCGCATTTATCGGGTCGAAAGCTGTTCGTGTTGAAATGTGACTGGACCGCAGCTGCGGATACCTGGAAGTGAATCAGCGACGCTTCTGTCTGTTTACTTGTTTGCGTTCCCCGTCCGCTTTTAGTGCGGATGTAAATTTGCGAGTTGAGAATGATGAAAAACCCCTTATACGAGATTCTGAGCTTTAGACGTGGCTGAAAACAAGTTGTCTTCTTCTCGCATTCGGCAATTTTTATTATCATTACAGCGAGGCCACATTTGAAACGTCATTGGTTAATACGCCTTTTCCCTGCAATGGTTAATCTTGAAAGGTTGATTCACCTTAATTTCATCATCTATTAAAAAAATACAGATTGCATTGCACAGTCGTCAGTTTCTTAGATTGGACAATGAATTGAGCCACCGAGGTTCATTTTCACATTTTATCCAGATTTCACTAATCATTTCAATCCATAATAAAATATCCACCATTTGAAAATTGTGACATCTATTCTGACTACGTTATTGCTGTTAAAGATAACCCACAATTAAATTGTATTCGTTCATTTTAATACCTTTACTTGTAGATGGCAACGTTTTACAGGATTTAGGTGCTTTTAAATAATGGACAATGAACACAACCTCCCCCCAAAACGACATATAGGATTTTCATAATTAAACCCTTCAATTCCAGACGTCTAACAATCCTCAAGTAAGGGATATAACGACACGTATAGGACGTGCGAAGTACGGGACAAAGTCCAAATGATTAGACTTAGCACTTCCCGCTAGTCTGAATTGATAAAAGTATGGTTATCTGCCAATCTTTTTGTTGTTTGTTTTTAGGTGAAAGGGTTTGAGGTTCAAAACCAGCATAACTAAATGGTTTGATTAGAAAACGATATTTAGCTTTTTTTTAGTAATAATTAAACTATAAAATGAATGAAAATAAATAAAATGGCAACCTAAAATAGATTGTTAAAACCAAAACAGAAAACAGAACAGAAAAAGCAAACAAAATGGGCAAAACACTACACAAACACAGGTATACATGCACAGGTAATATAAACATGAAGGTATACACCATCAATAAAGTTCATGAAATAAAAAACAATACAAAAGGAATAAGGGGACAAGGGAATTAAGACAAAATGAAAAAGGAGACTAATGTGTGCAGTTGTGGTTGTCAGAAAGCCACATTTTAAGCTGTGTTGTAAAGGAGGAGTATGTATGCGTATATCTTTGATGTTGGTGGGTAGTGAAATCCAGTTTTGTGAGGCATTGACAGAGAATGATGATTGGCCAAATGTATTTTTCCTGAATGGGAGTAAACAGTCTCCTCATGTGGTGCTTCTGGTGGTATTGTTGCGTTGAGTTATGAATGATTTAAGAGGAGGAGCAGTGTTATGCAAGATTTGTAGACCAGGCAGATGTTTCTATGAGTGATTGGATTTCCCCAACTCAGAGGTTTATGACTATGTAGAATGACAGTGATAGAAGCTGTTAGGCTTCTGATCCAGAACTTTGATGGTCTGTTTGTACAGTGTTTTCAGAGGTTTCAGTGTAGAGCTGTTAGTTTGTCCCAAGCTTGTCAGACATGATACAGTCATTGCATTCATGTATAATTTGGCTGCACTAAAGGTCATTGCGTTTCTAATGTTGACTAGGTTAAACTTGACCCTGTGGAACACTTTCTTAATACATGCTTTGAATGAGAGATTGGAGTCTATAATGATACCTAGATATTTAAACTGTGGCACAATCTCTATATTGTCTTTTTGTGAAAAATATTCCCACAGTTTTGTTCACATTTAGTTGAAGGCTGATCTATATTTTATTAATATTGAATGATAAACTTGATGAACTTTCCAAATGGAAAATATATAGGTTTAGAGATGAAGCCTTTAACACATTATTCCCAACTTGTTTGATGTTCTTTGCAACTATGCTTTCTCTTTAACCTGATGCGCCAGATGGTTAGTTACACAGAACTGGGAAACTGTTTGGAAAAGGGCAGGCACTTTCAAAAAATACTTGGCAGGTGATTGGATAAACCACCTGTCTATCACGGGCTAAACCACGGACTAAACCACGGGCTAAACCACAGGCTAAACCACGGGCTGCCAGTAGTTCCTCATAGGATGCTGATTGGTCCGAACCAGCTGTGGTTCGGCCACAATCACATTAACTTGAAGCCTGGTCAAGGTGTATTTCCATCCACCTGCTTTTATGTGCATTTCCAGTGGAGTGGAAATGCTGAAAATTGTGATCTAAATCTCAAAATATTGCAATAAAGTTTTTACGTTTGGGGGAGGTGAAAGGTTCCAAAATTTGGTGAAAGGTAAATGCAACTAAGTGCAATGGAAACAGATTCAGTGAATAAATGATGACGTACATAAATCATGTGACTTAAATATGAGTAGGGATTCCAAGTATTCAAAAAATCACACAAATACTACATGGTCTAGGGCTATTCAACTGGCGGCCCACGGGCCAAATCCGGCTCGCCAATCAAGTTGGACTGGCCCGCGGAAGAATTCTGAGAAAAGGGAAAAAAAAAAAAAATTTTTTTTTTTTTGGTCAAACATTTTTTACTTAATAATAACTCAATAATAACAAGCGAATGGTTAGAACAACCACATATGTTCGCCATCTGAACACAGACATCGTCATAACAATCTATCTGGCTGATAAATCCCTCACATTGATCAATGGCTGGGGGGGGGGTCCGGCGGGGTGGTCCGGCTCCTGGCCCCTGGCCCATTGGGTTTCTGACAATGTGGCCCTCTGAACAATGTAGTTGAATAGCCCTGGTCTATGACATTATAATATTTTCCTTGCTAAATCGAATTTGACTTATCCGTGTCTTATTTGTGCTGAACAACTATTTTGTTTTATTCTATTTAGCCGTATTGTATTGTACTATGATGTTTGTTTTAAATATTAATAATAATAGACTAATCAAATAGGCAAGTCCACATATGAACATTGACAAATTACCCCCATCAGCCCATAGAAACAAGCCAAATCAAACCTTTCAAAACTATTATGATTACTCATTTGAAATGGCCATTACTAAAACATAGAGAAGCCCCTCTAATCACGTCAATTAGTAGGATATTGTTTGAATCTTTACGATGATATGTTGAGTAAAAGTAAAATAAAAATAAACAGTTTTGATTAGACTATGTTATATCTTTTGTATGTTTAGTTGTGATGAGGGAACAAAGGGGAGAGAAACATTTGACCTGGATACAAATTCTCCCAATTCATTCTCTTTACGAACAGAAAAGTGAAATAAAATATTTCTGTGTTCTTCTTTTTTTACAACCCCCCTCGGGACGCCTTTTGAGGAGGCTTGCAGACCCTTGAACACAACTGAACCAGACCTAGACGGAGAGCTGGTGGCAACCAAGAAAATAGATTCACACATCTAATTTTAAATGTTAATGACAACATCAGGAAGTTCACAAATCAGCCAGATGTATTCATGCAGGAAGAGAGAATGATAGATCCAGAAACACAGATTAACCTACGCAGCTTGTGACCATTCCACAGATGTCAATTTATTAGTCCTTAATGGGATTTTAACAAGGATGTTGGAGAGAAAAAGAGACGGAGACAGAGAGGGAAAGAGAGATGACGCACATTCCCTCATAACGTTAAATAAAATAAAAAAAAAGGTCCATGTGTGGTTGCTATGCCAACACTACCAATGTAGGGCCCTGTTGTCCTTGAGGTTATTAAAGGGAGGACATTCAATTATCAGCTGATGTCATAGCCTAAATTAGTGTGCATTTCTGTGTTCTGTTCATAACCAATGCACCTACCTCAGAATTAGTAGTAACACCAGGATTGATGTGTTTTATCTTAGTACAGTCATATAATTTAGTTTACAGCTCAAAAAACACGTTTAAGTGTACAGTACCTCTTTAACAAGTGTGCTGAAAATGACACATCCTTGGTGAATGGGTCAGTAAGACGTTCTCTTACTCTTTTCTGATGACACACCATCCTCCTGTTTCAAAACTGGTTGATGACATTTAGTATATGCCAATATATCGCAATAGCTGTGGCAACCCTCTTTTTACTTCGACTATTGTTAGTTGTTACTCCTGAAATATAGGTATAAATTAGATTTCATTTTATAGTTTAATTCTGAGGTAGTTTATTTCAACAGAGCCCAGGCTTCGAATTATACAGTGGCCTTCAGGGAGCCCTATTTTCTGGTGTGCTACTAAGCATGTAGTAGTCACATGCACACGCATACATGGACGTGCGCGGTCAATTGCAGGGTTACTGTGAAACATTTCACTTCAGACAGAGAAAATCTAGCCGTGCAGGTAAGAGAGAAAAACAACAAAAAACACAGTGAATCAAAACAGACCACCTAGGTTACATCACATGACAACATGCCCACAGCCTCAACTGTTGATCTTACATTTATTTAAATGAAAATCTTCGGAGATCTTCGAGATTGCCACTTTAAATATTGAGGGGCTGGTCTTGCTGACTTATAGTTATCATAGTATTGCCAGATTTAAGCTTTATTCGGAACAAAATAAATACATTATGATTGTTTAAAGAAATTCAAGGTTAATGTCCAGTCACTTTTGAATTCTGTTTGAATAATTACTTTTATTTTAAATTATTGTAAGTTAGTTAGTTAATATGCTTTAATGTCCCCGAGGGGCAATTTGTGGCACAGCCAACAGCACAGCAGGGGAAGACATGAACACACAACATTGAGTACAAAAGAAACATCACACAACATAGAGTACAAACCAGTAACACCACCGAACAAGCTAGCCATTCAAGAGGCCGATGGCCACTGGAACAAAAGAAAACTTAAGTCTATTTGTCCTACACATAGGACAGTTGTACCTACGCCTAGAAGGGAGCAGGCTAAACTTGACGGACAAGGGGTGACTAGGGTCAGACAGTATAGCTCGGGCCTTCTTCAGGGTCCTGGCCCTATACAGCTCTACAATAAATTGATATAGTTGAATGAATGATAATTGAATGTATTTTAACCACTTGTATGTAACAGCAACCTGCCTATAGGACTTCAGATGGAAATTAGCCCCTGGGCTATAATCTGGTATATTTACATGTTACACTGTTGTTGTACGTGTTCATTAATATGCACTGTCCTGAAGTTAATAAACACTGATTGATTGATTGATTGATATAAGGGTATTGTGATATGTATTAAGCATCAGCAGTCTATCCACTTCGATATCTATCTATTCCTATGTGGAGATTTGAATTGGGCAGTGTTGAATTTAGTACCAGGTTCTCACCGATTGGGTCCATGCATCTGTCCGTCATCACAGGCCTGGTGTCCTAGCCAATACATGTTTTCATCTCATTACATATCTCCTCCCATAGTTCGAGGCCAATAAAACTATTATGTCCAGCTAAAACAGCCTCTAAAAACGAACTCTGAAACGCGTAGTTGTGAAGTGCGTTATTTTCATACTTTTAAAATTGTCTTATTGCTGTAATTATATTATTTTCACGCTGTTATTATTTTATTTTCCAATTTTTCTCACTAACTGTGAAGCACTTGATAACCTTGTGGCTTCATGTAAACACGAAGGTTTAGGAAAGCACAGTTTGTGTCAGTGCAAAGTGAACTGAACTGTTGAGAGGGGTCCTGCCACAAGATGGCGCCAGACACAAGCTGGAAACAACAACAGAAAAGCTATGGCGCTACTGAGTTACTCGCTGTATATTTTTGGAATTTGGTGCTCTCTAGTGGTAGCTACTTGGAAAATGACGTGGCCTAAAGTTATGACACACTACTGTAATATGCCAATAGTATTTTACTCCAATATTATTTAAAGAATATCAACAACATACTTTTATAAAACATGCTACAGAGGCAGTGATCTGTAGTTTAAGCAACATAGACACCTAAACAACAGCTTACCAAAAACAATTTCAAGCCCAATAGTTCTCTCCAACAGCTGACATGCTTGGACTCGGTTGGACAGGATGTGACATCATGGACCGGCTATCTTAGTGGCTAAAAGAGCAGCTGGATCTGGGCAGCTCGTAGGATAACATACGGTCATAATTTTTCCATGCATGACTCAATTGCATGATTTAGGGATGGTCGTGGAGAATGTGTGCTGTTTTAGACGTTTGGGCTTGTTGTAGGATTTCTGGGAAATAGTTTCTCGACCACTCACACTGTGTGTGTGTGTGTGTGTGTGGCGGGAACTCCATCTCCTTATCTCAACCTGAGCATTACAGCCATTCTGTCCATTTAGGAAGAAACCGGAGATCAAAGGGGAAACGATGTATACAGTTACACTCGGTTACAAGCGGAGAGAGGATCTAGCCTGACAGCTGAATTAGTCGGGACCATCCTCTGCTGTTACACAGCACTATTTTGTCTTTCTGTAGTATATGTGTCGCTGCGATGACCAGCTACATTCAGGGGGTGCTATCTGCATTGGAAAACGAAGTACCTGGTACCAAAAGCGAGTAGAGTCGAGTTGAACCGGTACAATATGCGGTGGAAAAGCGCCTAGAGATAAAACCTAAATTGCAATGACCATGAGAAATGTTGTTTCAGGAAAGGTTTGCAAATTGCCTTTATTAGGATACTTTTTTTTTTTACAGCAACCATAGCCATGAAAAATCTTACTGACTGGGACCTAAAACTAAAGAAAATAATTAGTGGAGATATCAAGTGTGTATAAAAAAAAAAAGCAGAAGGAGAAAGGAAACAGAAAACGTGTGTAAAGGAAGGAGTAGGAGTTAATCCACGGGCACTAGGAGATCTGGGTGGTTACTGGTCTGTGGACTGGTATGGTTGATATCAGGTTGCTCACCATTGAGCTCAGCATACTCAACTGAACCCTGCTGAGACACAAAGGAAATTCTATTGAAGACTAGGTCATCTATATCACAAAGTGCATATATCAACACTGTTACAAACCAGAGATAAACACCATTACATAGCTTACATAAAAAAACAACAACACTTCAACTCTGTCACGTGAATAACAAAAAAATAAGACAGAAATAAAAACAACAAATTTGATTTGATTTTGATTTGATTGCATTTACAATTACAGCTTATGAGCTCAAATACTCGTTTATGTTACGCAGTCATGCTTTCTCTATTCACTGTTAGAAGGGCAAAAACAAAAATAAATAAATACTTCAGGACAATTGTCTAATAAGTGAAATCAACTTGTGAGGCGTTGGAATGAAAACGTGCGTACTCTCAGGCCTGGACAGTACATGACTGGACATTGCTGCTTTAGGAGAGCCCTCTCTATTCCGTGATAAAATCACGTATTTGCATGTTTGTATATTTTATAGTGAACGGCAACGCAATTTTTTCAAGAAGTGAGAACAAACCGTAAAGACGTTTACTTTGTTTGTTACAGAGGCACAGGCTAATTTCGGACAGAACTGCATCATCCCTGTATCATATTGATGGGAGAGATTATAAAATTTTTATAATCTCTCCCATCAATATGATACAGGGATGAAAGAATCAACTGTTTTTAGAGCCTGATGTCACATCCTTAGCTCATTATGTCAAAATTCCTTTGTTTGGCAGATAGCCCTGCCTGTCCCTAACACCATGTAGGGAGCCGGGAGCGGTCTAGGCCAGCGGTGATTAAGGCACGGCGAGGACAGCGTGGCAGTTGAGATGGGCCTGGAGGTAATTTGACTGGGCCGCAGTGGTGATCTGACTGGGCGATAGGGAAGGAAGCCGCAGCCCAATTCCCTTTGTTCTTGTCTGGAAACTCTGACCGCTGTTTCCCTCTCGCCCTGGACTATCAGCCTACAGAGCGGCAGGGCGACCCGGCCCGGTCGGAGTAGCGGTTGAGGAACGAAGCGATGAATGGATGGAGGGGTGGTTGTGCTTATCAAGTGTAGGCCTACACAGAATTGTAGTGACACGGTTCGGTGTCTGGCTACCACTTTAACTCAATGACGAGGTTCATGCTGAAAAGATTGTACCTCCACATAACATGAGCAACTTAAATCGATAAAGGTCGGCGATTAAAAAAAGACTTTTGTGTACAAAAATGCTACCGTATTTATAAAAGTTGATTACTCACAAAACCATGGTGGTCAGCAGCACCTGTAGGGAATGCAACATTAGTTTAGCGTGTGTGTGTAGGTCTTTGAGTTCATCAGGTGGGCAGTCGTTCTAGAGACACAAGGACGGTTGATGCCCATTTACAACGGCGTGAAAATGGCGGTACGTGTGCGTGTTTGTACGCGTATGTGTCCCCCATTTCCTCACCTCTTTGTCCACCACCTAACAGTATTGAATAGAAAGCTGGCACACCTGATAGAAATCCATTAGTCATTTGACAGCTGTGATGATGTGGTCGACCTTGCTGACTCACTCGTTCCTTGGCTTCCAAGGCCATTGTTTCACCCCATGAACCATAAGGTGCCAATAAGTACAGTCCCTGCCCTCATTTAGTCCCTGAATAAATGCTTAGAACATCCCTACTCGGATCCCTAGCCTCGGATATTGAGCAACATATTTCATAACAAGCAAACCTTCTTTGTTCGCTTTGAATGTGGTACAATATTTTCTCTGATGGACTGCTTGATAGACACATCCAGGATCTGGCTGGGGTTCTAATAACAGGACGTTCCTGCTAGCTGTAACAGGATATGGTCACCTTCTTTAGCTTGTACTCTAGCTAGAGAGAACTGTCCTTTCACTGTTGATGTGACTTCTCATCTTTGAAAATGATATTCAGTATGAACCAAAAATATTAGCAAAGTATTGGCAAAGTAGCGTTTGCAGGTGGCAATAAAGGGATAGTAAGAGTGGGTAAATGAATTTGTTGTGAAGATGTTCAACTCACCATGTGGAGAGTTTTGGAGCTCACTGTATACTGTGTCTGTGCCTTTTCTCAGTGGAACTGTTCAATAACAAAGCAACACATCAACACATGAAGATTGCATTACACCCAGACACTGTGTATTTGTTCGATTTATCAATAATCCATTTTTTAAGTTAAGTGGTCAATTGTGAAGCAGCATAACTGCCATCTCCAGCCCACTGAGTCCTTAAGCATAAGACCATGGCAAAGAGGGGACTGGTATCAGAAACCAGTCTGGCAATTAGCTCAACCCTTCCTGTTTATAAGCTCCGCAATGCTTCTGGAAACCCTATCACTACGGTTACAGCAACCTTGAGACTTCTTAATTATGGGTAATTAGGCCCCTCCCAGGAAGTGTTGCTCTGTCTTATCAACGATAAAGGAATGTCGGCAAAGCAAAGCAAAATGATTTTGGCAATGATATTTGGAATGGAAGAGAAGGACATCCAGTATAGTTTAAGAAAAAGGGGGGCGGGGGAAATGTTTTGAAAGTAACAGAGATAAGAGGGTGAGAAAATAAATAGAGGTAGGACTTGGAGACACAAATTATTTCAGCTGTTAGCCAACATGATATGCGTATGTCTGTGTGTGTGTGTGTTACCTCTGGCAGGATCCACTGGCTGGGGGTGCACTACTTCCGTGTACTCCACATCAGGCTCATGGGACGCCACGCTGCTCTCCTCGTCACTGGCTGCATCGATCACATGAACAAAATTTGCTCCATATAAGACTCCAACCACGGTGACTGAGAACACGCAGTTAAACCGCCTGTATGACCTTTACAGGTGTAGCGGAATTTGTAGCCATAATATAGGCATAATTTTAAATGCCCTGTGAACTGATAGTACTAAAAACAAGCAAAGTTCTATGTGGTTCTACGTAGCTTTATTCTAACACATGCAAAACATGTATGGGGTGCTAGTACTGTAAGAGGATCTGGATGAAAGCGTTCACCACAAAGGCCAAATGTTCAAACCATGTTCTCTACCCATCTCACCTGCATTTGGCGGTCTCGCACTCCACACACTAGTTGCTGCTCTGTCCACCCTCACTGAGAGACAGAGACACAGATGATCATTAAGTCTGATAAGGTAGAAGACAACAAAAGGGAAGAGCAACACTGGCTCCGTTTACATACGCATCAATAATGCGATTATAATGGGATTAAGGCAATAATGCAAGTGAAGCAGAATCCACGTAAACACCATAATCTGATTATGTTAATGCAATTATGCTCTTAATCGAAGTGAACATAATCTCAGTAAGATATGTGGAGTACTCTGGTGTCACTCTCATTATTTGAGGTCAGTTAGAGCATGTTTACACCTTATCTGAAATTCTTAAACTCTGACCAAATTCATTTGCCAGAACAACTGAATAAATTCACGGACGCTGGAAAGCACTGAAGGCGTCTTGATTCAGATTCCCACAATTCTTTCTAGACAATCGAAATAACTACGTGACACATGTAAACGGGGATTACCGAAAGCAGCTGTCCTATAGTATCATGTAAACGGCTTAATCCCACTAATGTCTTAATCTCAGGATTGGCCACAACCACATTACTGTGCGCATGTAAACAGAGCCGCTGATTCTCATGTGGTCTTAAAGGATCAGCAGACGAATACAAACAGTAAAATCAAGTAAATAAAAGTGATAAAACGAGTATGAAAATCACATTTACCCTCCCATCTAATTATATTCGCGCTTTTAAATAAGACGTGTTATTTCACAGAATAGTCTGACATTAAGAAAACATTTTAAAAAGCAGAGCGTAATACAGAT
Source organism: Polymixia japonica (assembly GCA_900302305.1). Lineage (NCBI taxonomy): Eukaryota > Metazoa > Chordata > Actinopteri > Polymixiiformes > Polymixiidae > Polymixia > Polymixia japonica. The sequence goes on from OMKK01085142.1 coordinate 18,199, forward strand.
ATGTAGTTAGTCTAAATGTCCGACCTCCCTTGTCACTCGCTTTAAAGCCTTCTTGAAGCAGTATTGTGTATCACAGTGGAGGCTGTATTGCTTCTCAGAGCAAAAAAAAAAAAAAAGTTACAAGGGAATAGATTTCAAGTCTTTATTTGGCATGCTCCACAAATCCTTGACTGCCTTGCGCACAATAGGCCACTGTTTAGTCAACAGCGGCTACACAATAACCACCGGCAAAAACAACTTCCCACTGCAACTTCCCATTCCTTAATGTCATTTCAGATACAGCTCTACTGTGACCTAAGTGATTAATTTCCTCCACCTGCTGCATGAATTCA
>OMKK01085144.1:0-18336 GCA_900302305.1 Polymixia japonica
TCTGTTTTTTGCACTGACAATATTGCACTGACTTCTTCTTCTTCTTTCTTCATACTTGTTTTTTTAATCTTATCCTTTATATTACATTGCGCTGCTATTTATATAGATTGTATTATATTGTATTGTATTGTTTGCCTGCGTAGTATAGAGTATAGTGCATAGTGTACAGTATATCCACCATAAGTGGAACTCTCTTTTTTATTCTTTTATTTTTTATGTGCCTTATTACTGTTTCTGCACAATCTCTGTGAGCACAGCCACCTTCATTTCACTGCATAGACTGTAATGTATGTGACAAATAAAGTCTTGAACTTGAACTTGCCAGGGTTAGGGGTTCTATTCCCTGTGTAGCTCAATGGGTAGAGCAAGGCACTAACACTGCCAGGGTTAGGGGTTCCATTCCCTGTGTAGTTCAATGGGTAGAGCAAGGCACTAAGACTGCCAGGGTTAGGGGTTCCATTCCCTGTGCTGCTCAATGAGTAAAGCATGAAACTAACAATGGGGGTTAGAGGTTCCATTTCCACTGGGGCCATCCCTGCAAAAAATTTACTCCTAGGAAGGCGTTTTTGATAAAAGCATAGGCTAAATGACACAAGACCTTTTTAGAAAGGATGCAAGGTGGCCGATGTCTGACATCCAAGATGGCAAAAGGATGACTGGTATTCTTGTAATTATTCATGACTGGGGGCGGGCCTACGGGTCAGCGTGAAATGAGATTGGTTCTTGGTGAAGTCAGTCATCAAAACAATACCTAACAAACACGCATCGAGCTGAGTTTGCGTGTCTCTCATGACCTCAGGTAGCAGCAAAGGATCGGCATGTAGTGAACCTCTAAGGTAAACAGCAGAAGGCGGACGCCTACCATGTCCTCAGCGCCGCCGGAGGCAGGGACGTAGAAGAGACGGTAATGGCGTACGTTGCCCTCCGCTGGGTCCCAGCGGACCTTCAGGGAGCTGGTTGTGGGGTCGGTGACCTGCAAGTTTTTCACGCCGCCCAAAGCCTCTGACAAGAACGATGACATGACAGAACAATTATTTGATTGTCAGTTTCCACTTTGAGTTACAACCAGACCAAACAGGTCAAACAGCATGAACCAAATCTCACGGTTCTCGTCTTGTAGTAAACGTACTTGTCTTTCCGTTCTCCGACATGCGTTTACCCTCCGCGTCAGCGTACAGAGGAACCACCGTCACCTTGTACGCCGTGTCCGGCTGCAGGCCTCTCAGAACGGTGTTAGTCGACATTCCAGACACCTGGGTCTGTGACGGAGAAAACGGTACAATTACACGACCGCAAAACGAACGTGAACATCGTATTTTCTGGCCTACTAAGAATTCATCTTCATTAGCCGTGATGTGACTGGGTACAGCCAAGCCCTAACCCTAACGAGCCAAAACCACTCTAAGGCAGTTTTGTTGTATTTCTGTGGTAAATTAAAAGTGAGTCTCAGCACCATGCTCTCGGGTCCTCCAGAGGCAGGAGCGTAGAGAACTTGGTACTGCCTGACATCGCCCTCAGCGGGCTCCCAGTGCACTCTCAGGGAGTTGATGGTGGGGTCGATGACCTGTAGATTCCTCACTCCGCCCAGGGGCTCTGGAAGAGACGGGACACATCACTGACTGGACCAATACAAGCCTGGATACAACTGTAGCTAATCCTCAGTGTTTGTTTTAACCTGCAGGGAACACCAGATGGATGGGGCTTACCACATCTGGATAGTGCAGATAGGGTCAGGGAAGCTGTCAATCATAGAAAATTGTACTAAAACATCTCAAACACTTCCCTGTGAAAGTGTCTCGTACTTGTGTTTTCCTGTGTGGTAAAACCCTTCCACCTGGTACCACCTGGTACGCTAAACCAGAAACTGCTTTCAAATACTATTTGAGCAATTCATTATTTGTAATCAAATGCCATGAACCAAGACTCATTAAACTTTATGGGGAGACCGTTTTATTTTGATGTATATTGATTTTTAAATCAGAAAAGGTTTTGATATAATAATTAACAATTAAAAAACATCAATTGTACGTAATGTACAATTTTAAATTTCTGAACGCATCATCAATAATCAAAAGATAATCAATAATCAATCATTTATGAAAAACATTAAAACTATCTCCCACAATGGGCCAGTTCTTTTCTGTAGGGTCTATTTCTGGAACAAATGCATTTCTCTATGAATTAAAGCTCCTTGTACCATATCTCTCATTGTAAATCCAACTTGATAGGAGCGTGTGAACGGTCACATGAGCCGGGACAGAGACCCACTTACTCGTCTTTCCCTTGTCGGCCTGTCGTATGCCCTCCACGTCAGGGTACACAGGGACAACAGACACATCGTAGACGGTGTCGGCCTCCAGGTTCCTCAGCACGGTGCTTGTTGTGCCTCCGGAGACCTGGTCCTGTTCAACAGAAGGTTTGGGCCACGGTGAGTATGACCGAGTCAGACATAGTGAGTACACTGACTAAAGTGGCTCTACATAATTCATATTCATCTACGTATCATTTCAGCCTCTAGGAGTTAAAGCGGCGCTGTGGAGCAGTGGTGGGTCCCCGTGTTGTTGTCGGACTGACCTGGCCCCGCCCTGCAACCCTCATGCACCAATGAAAATTCAGATGAAGGTTGAAACCAATCAAAATCTACCGCTGGTAAACTAGAGACTGTTGCAGAATGAGGTCAAACTGGGATTCAGTTCATAGATTAAGAAGAACTATACTTTTATCATCAGGACCAAAACGAGCAGTTTAGAAAATACTGACATATTCACCAAGATCCTGTTTAGCCTCTTTAATGCTTGGTTTCCTACTGCATACGTTAATCGTGCCATCCACATCCTGACAGCGCAGCAGGTTTCTGTTATGTTTTTGGTACATAGCTGGGTGTGGTATGGATTGGTAGATGTTTTCTGATAAGGTAATCACAGTCTTCACCCTTCACTCTCTATCATCACACACTTTGGCTCCATTGGAAAACTGCAATGCTTTGGTCTTGTTTACGTAGGGGGCGGCATGCAGAACCCTGATGTAATCCTGACAGCATCTTTTCAAACTGTGCCAGTACCAGTGACGCTTGGGTCTCTCACCAGCAGACGTCTGTCATAACAATACCACATCTCACTCTGGACAGAGCATTAAAAAGTAAACAACTAGCATGTGTACAGCACCGTACGCAAAACAATTAGAGGCTGGTAAAGTTCTTACCATCATTTCCTGCCCTCCTGGTACAGCGGCATAGAAGACCTTATACTGCCGGACGTTACCTACGGCAGGGTCCCAGCGCACCGTCAGGGTGCTGATAGTCGGGTCCACGACCTTCAAGTTCTTAACTCCGCCCAAAGGATCTAAGATGGAGGAACGTCAATGTTTCCACGTGTTGAAGGATGTTTGAACATCTCAAAACATATCTAATGCATGTGTAAAACATGCATGGGATATGTTTAAAAAGAGTTACTTTTTATTTAAAACTTTATTTATAAAGAGCCTTTCAATATGAATGTTACAAGGTGCTGTACAATTATTAAAAAAAACAAAAAAAAAACGAGCACAGATTACGATAACAGACACGTTAAAACATTAAGTTCTTACAATAAAAGTGAGTTTTTAAAACCTTTTTAAAGCCCATGTTTTTAATGTTTAAATGACCGCATTTTTAATACTTTTTAAGTGTGAGTGGAAATGATTTAGAAATATCACATTGTATATGTATTGCGTATTACAGTGCTAGGAGCACAGTTTTTGTGTATCTTGTTTGAAAAATTGTTACCATATACCATTATTAGTAGCAGTCCTGGGCCAAAAAGAATTTGCAAATCCTTTATATGGTTTACTTTATCCTACTTACATTTCCTCCGCAGAGGAAAACAATCATCCGACTATCATAAGGAAAGAAATTGAATTATTCTTGACGTATTTCATCCAAACATCAGTGATCTGAAAAAGCTCACTTCCCAGGGGATTTGGATTAGTATGGTTCTACTGTTTCCGAGGCCCGGACCCAATGCCATGACGATGAGTCAGTCAACAAACCCTAGTTGAACTCACTCGTCTTGCCGTTCTTTGACTGGGACTTGCCCTCCATCTCGTGGTAGACAGGGACCACGGTGACGGTGTACTCGGTGTTGGGCTCCAGGTTCTTCAGAACCGTGGAGGTGGTGGAGCCAGACACCTGGTCCTGTTCACAGACACAAGACACAACCTCAGACCAGGGAAATTAGAAGGGCCTGTAGGCAGGGCTGGCTGCTCTCTGAGGCGCTGGCGATCGCAGGGAAAAACAATATGAAAAGTGGGTTTGGCTCACGCTGAAAAACTCTCAGAGTAAAAGATGTCAGCGCTCCAAACCCACTTTCCTTTGATGCAGCATCAGTCAGAGAATAACCTCATCCTGCAGCTCAGTAACAGGGAAAGCAGAAGCTTGACAATTAGAGAAAATGGCTTGTATACTGAAATTTGCTGGTTCAAATCTTAGGACCGGCTGGGACAATCTGGGTAGTGAAGGGTACTGATCTGTCCTCCTTCAACAGACACTTATGCAGTGGACCCCAACTGTGCAGCTCTCCAGGCTGGACTGATCTGATCTATCTATCCACCGGCCTATCTGCAAGATGCTATTTTAAATCCTCTATTTTTCATATCTGTTGTATTTTACTTGTGTTGCACTTTGGGATTTGTTTATAATGAAAAGTGTGTTATAAATAAAGCACATTATTATTATTATTATTATTATTAAAAGAGCTACTCAATGGCCAGGAGCTCAAGAGTAAAGTCATGCGACAAGTTTGTGAATGTGTTGCATCCCCTCGTATGTCAACTTAACTTGGTTATAAAATAGTTAGAAAGTGTAACTCGTGTTAGTAAAATTATTCACAACCACACTGCAATCAGTGTCAATCATGTTGTCTAGTATTCATTCTGAAAATCTATTCTTTCTTAAGACAAGTGTGAAACCTGTCACTGGGATGAGATAGTGTCACGTTTCTAATGAAGTTTACTTATTTCAAGAACAATCTTCAAACCGGTGGACTGCCTGGTTTCATGACAACTCTTGAAATGATTAAAACTGAATTAGAGTTTAGAGTCGTACATGTTCTGGTTGATGTACGTGACGAAGACCTTTTAGGTCGAGACATCATACCATTAAATCACTGGAAAACAATGTGCAGATATTCTCTTCTTCATTACTTTTTATCCTGCACCTGTTGGAGTCATTTGGACGTGCGTGCATTCTCCCGTACTGCAAAACTGAATTAGAAACATGAAATGACCTCATCCCATTAACAGATGTTTTAAAAAAAAAACTTTAAAAAAAAAACATAAAAGACAAAACAAATATCTAATTAGCTGCTAGTACTGAGATGTTTGTTCGGTGCGCGTTCACGCTGCGTTCGACGGATCTTACCACATCCTGGTCTCCTCCTCCAACCGGGACCCAGATCACGATGTACTCACGCACGTTCCCCTCCGCCGGGTCCCAGCGCACGTTCAGGGTGCTGGTGGTGGGATTGGTGACCTGCATGTTCTTCACGAAGCCCAGGGGCTCTGAGCGGACAGAGGGGGAACGGGAAGACTCGGTCACCGCTTGGATCTGGGCGTCAAACAGCTGCTGTCTAGCCAGAGATTACTGGTGTACGGGGAGTAATTTGTTCATATTGGACATGGGGGAGCTGGCGGCCACGAGAATGTCTGTTTTACACCATATTTTCCTTGAAGTCTATTGATTCAGATACAGATTGAGTCTGTTGTTTTCAAGTTGGGTGCTTTAACAGATTTGTGTCAAAAATGGGGAAGCTGTTCCCTTGTCGTCCACTCAAATTGCTTCCTGCTGATGTAATTTCATACCGTAAATGAGCTTTAATTCGAAGGACATCAACATAGCGAGCAACTGGTAGAGCAGAGGGTGTATAAGAGGAAAATAATTCAATTAAGTACGAGTTGAAGGGAGAGGCAAGGTTCCCCTTACATTGTCCCCTGTCTGGGTGTCACAGTTCAACCATGTCTTTATAAACCACAACGCAACTGATGACGACTACAGACGTGCGCTACTCACTGGTCTTCCCCTTGTCTGCTGAGCTCGGTCCGTCTCCCTCTGCGTAGACGGGGACCACGGTGACGGTGTAGAACGTGTCCGGAAGCAGCTTCTCCAGGACTGTCTTAGTCGTGCTCTCCGACACTTGCTCCTACGAAAAAGGTAAGACGCACGATGTGAACGAAAACGTTCCCTGCGGGAGGGTCGGTAGGGCCGGCCTCAAGGTTAGAGAGACCGTCCTCACCCGGAGAATCACAGAAAATGCACGTTTTCTTACTGAAAGGCCACGACTACGCCTAGACGTGTGAGTTGTGTTATTAAAGTATTCTGCACTAGTTCATCGTGTAACTGAATCGTTCCCTTCGCTCAGTTCATGGCTCTTTTTGAGCACTCTGTTTGACCTATGATATTATGCAGATTTGATTTCCTTGCTCATTTAAAAAGCAATGCATGAAATTACATGAATACCATTCAAAACCCCTCCAGCCCTCGGGGTCAAAACCTCTTCTGTTGAGTTTATTTCGACAGACTGTGATTGGGAGTGAAAGGCATGGCACCGGACCGCAGCCAACGGGCCGACTCCAAACAGACAGAGAGACCGGTGTGCTTTAACAGAGCGATATTAGAAGACTAGAAAAATCACTGCGCTCTCCCGTCTCCTCTGGCGTGTAGACGAACAATCAAATAGTTCAAATAAAGTGAGATACATTGGCAAATCTTCTCCCGTAGCCCTAGAGAAACGTATTGGATTTGGAAATTGAGATCTGTGGCTCCAATTGGCCGAAATGAACAAATTGATTAAACTCCCTTCCTGTCAGTTTTCAACAGCATTCTAACATCATTCTATTTTCTTTTTCCTTTTTTGATCACAAATTTATTAACGGCTCAATAACATTAATTGTACAGAGACAATTAATGAATGAACAGCAAAGCCCTTTTACACTCCCCTTTAACTGCTCTCTAATTGGTCTTTAATTATCTTCCCATGTCATGTGACAGGTACCGGTAATTGAAAGGTGACACCTGTTTCTTCACCTATAAGAGACGGTTTCGTCCACAAGTTAACCAACACACTGAAGAAGGCCTGTGTGCTGAAACGTTTGTCTACCAATAGCAAAAGCAAGCAACCCTCACTGTGTGTGCGGACCTCACTTTACTTGAACTCTAACAGAGCAGCCAGACCGACAGCCAACGGCACTAGATCTATTATCCGGGTGTTCACACAACATCGGCTTTCAAACCGGCCTGAACCGAATCACGCCTGCTGCCCCAGCTGACAGCGTGCCCTCACATCTCCGATCACCAGGCTTAACACATACCAGCATAACTCATAATCTCCTCAAGCTGCTCTGAAGAAACACAACCCCCAGCACGATGGCGTGCCATGAAGTGGGATCCATTTTCCTCAAAGGATTTCAGAGCTATTGTGTGACAATAACAGGGGTTATTACTCTGTCAGCGAGGCTGACATCACTAAGCATCCATGTTTTGGTTCCATTTGTTTCCTGTGTTTTCCGGTGTTTTTATTAACCGCTAGTTTTTACACTGTTATTCATGAACCCACCTGCTCAATATTTACCTCTTGTTGTTGTGTTTTATCATGTAAATGTGTTAATAACCAAAACTAGGCAAAATTAAAACAGAAAAGAATAGAAAATTCGAATTAAAATAAAATAAAATCAGAAGCGAGAGGGAGCACCGTACCACAATCTCCAGTCCTCCGTTGGTCGGGACGTAGATGACCTTGTACCCCTGGACGTTGCCGTCGGCCGGGTCCCAGGTCACTGTCAGCGTTGTGATGGTTGGGTTCGTCACCTGCAAGCTGCCCACTCCACCCAGAGGCACTGGCAGGTGGAAAATAATGTCATAAGTGTACTGTTTCAACCATGGGACACATAGCATCTTAACATTGCTACATTTCCACACTATGTTTACGCATTTAACTGATTGACAGTAGAATACACTGAAATTCCTAAATCACCAACATTATAATCAACTAACAGTAGGAACAAACCCAGAGCACCCAGACACTAGATCGTAGAAATATCCCCGTGTCCGTAAAATATTTACGTATAAAAATTCCATTCCCACTGTAACGTACGTGTCTTTCCATTGTCCGACTGGCGCCTGCCCTCCCTGGCGGGGTAAACAGGTACCACGGACACGGTGTACGGTGTGTCAGGCTTCAGGTTCCTCAGGACGATGTTGGTGGTTCCTGCTGGAACTTGCTCCTGTTTACAAGAAAAACAAACTGCTGTTTAGATCCAAGTTCACATAACTGATGTTCCCTTATCATTCTTCTATTGTACACATATAAGTCTTATTTTTACAAGGATAGATACAACCACAAGGACAAACAGAAAGCTACTGCCTGTATTTAATTTTTATTTTTTTTTATTTTATGTTAGCTAGTTCACAACACCCATCCTTGAAGCAGACAACAATGAACTAAAAGACCTTCACCGTGTATCCAGAGACAGTTGAGTGTGAGTTTTCACTCCTGTATCACCTCTAAACAGTCTCAAAAACACTACAGTAGAGTAGATCTCCTTAAACCAACAGCCTCACCATCTCCTCCGGTCCGCCAGCGACCGGCACGAAGAAGATCTTATACTGGCGTACGGCTCCGTCAGCGGGGTCCCAGTTCACCGTGAGAGAGGTCATGGTGGGGTCAGACACCCTCAGGTTCTTCACACCTCCCAAAGGCCCTGATATGAAGACATTTACACATATTCATACACTCAGTTCTGCACTTCTACACAGGGGACAGACGCACTGGCAGAAAAATCCCATTCCCTTCAGATGAATGGACTGCATATGATTTATGAAACTGTACAAATATTTAGACTTTTAAATAACACCGTAATAAATTCTGAAAAAGTAAACTTGATGGCAGCAGTATACAGCCAAGAGTCGGTGTTACTGTTGTCTTTGTGTCAACTATGTTAGAACAATAAATACCCAGAAGTAATAGCTGACCTTATTTTGCCTCATATTCATGTTTTAATTCAAATTCCAGATTTGACTGCATATGTAATTATTTAGTATTTAGCCTGAAGCCAAAAAGGTTCAACCCTGAGTTCTCTGTCCCTGTGTTTAAGCTCCTGGTGGTAGTTTTCCTGAAATGGTACTTGTAAGCCGGTCTTACTCGTCTTTCCATTCTCAGACATTTTCTTGCCCTCTCCCTCGTTGTAGACGGGTATCAGTGAGACGCTGTAGACGGTGTCGGGCTGCAGGCCTCGCAGGACAGTGCTGGTGCTCGTCCCAGACACTTGTTCCTAAGGAAAAAAAACAACAACAGACATACTGTACTTATTAACTGTTGCTACCAAACCCCATGAATGCTGAAAACCAGAAATACAGCTAGCATTAGCAAGCTAGCAATAGCAATCCAATCCAAAGGAGAGGGTAGTTAGAGGTATTTCAAATCACAAGTCAATACCCAACAGAAGACTGTGTTCATACTGAGCAGCAGAAACAAACCTCTAGATAAATAAAAGTTAAAAACAGTCACTAGACGTGAACTTGGCCAACTGTATGCTAACTACAGTGTTAACCAGCTGGAAGCTTCTAGATTTCCTACCAGGCCTACCATGCTCTCAGCTCCTCCAGTAGCAGGAACATACATCACTTTGTACTCCTTGACCTGGCCCTCAGCGGGCTCCCAGCGTACGTTCAGGGTGGTCATGGTGGGGTTTACCACCTGAAGGTTCCTCACTCCGCCCAGGGGCTCTGAGGACACAGCAGACATGGGTTCACTACTGTAGGTAAACAAACAACCTTCACGTTGTAGGCCCACGTAAGTCTTCATCAGGGCCTAAATACATGTCTGTTTTATCTGCTTTTAAAACTCAGCTGTTAACTAAGTAAAAGAGCACCAATTCAGCGTAACAGATAGATAAGCACATTTATCGGTCTCTAATGTCAGGGTCCTGGTGGACACCTTCTGTTTGGACCTTTCTTTACAGTAAATAAAAGCTGAAATGCTTCACAACTCTGAAGCCAAGATAAGCAATCAATGACACAAAGTAAAATATCAAAAGTGACAATGAGAAAATCAATTCCTAGCTGACATTTCAGAGACAAGAGCTTTCTGCAGGTCATGTAGGACTCATTTGAGGGCACTCTTTCATTTAATATGTTTCTTTAACAACAAATGATCAAGACATTTTCTTATTTGAATATACAACATATATCCAGTATATATATGAATGCTTTGCCGTACACCAGAGCAATAATAACAACAGAGAATGTTAATATCAGTAATTCCTGTATAGTTTAGTGCTATTTGTTTTAGGCCTTGATTGAGACCAGAGTGGGAGATAAACATGGGCCAGATGCTGGTAAACGCTGGCTTTGACTGTGAGCTTTTCTAGTCTAACGGCTGGCAGGTAACCAGCCATTGTCTGGAGGTTCCTTTCTGTTCCAAAAATCAATTTGGCTAGTGAAATACTGAAAATGGTAAGAGAATTCTGGAATCCACCAGCCACTGTGTCCGGTAGAGAAAGCCTTTGTGTCTTGCCCTGATTGAGACTGCAGGAGAACCATATGGCTGAATGTTTTTGGGGTTGCGTGTGCGGAGCTCCTGTCATCGTGGCCACTTACTGGTTTTCCCATTGCCAGAGATGTCTTTGCTCTCGCCGCTGGGATACACGGCAGCCACGGTGACAGAATAGGGCGTGTCGGGGATCAGCTTCTGAAGGATAACGCTGTTCTTCTTTCCTCCGACCTGTGTCTGTTTGTAGGAAACATATCAACAGTTTGTCACGAGCCGTTTGTCTTGGAGAAGATGGAGCACTATCTCCTCGGAGAGAGGACAGTTTGTCTAGTGAAGTAACTAGCGTGTGACATGTAAACAGGACTTTAGTGGTTAGGTCCTGACCGCAGCGACGGAGACTGAAAGCCCCTGAGTGCGCTAGCTGCAGCGGGCTGAGAGGAGTTCTGAACTGGCCCAGTCATCCAAACACAAACGTAGCAGTAAATCCTAACAGTGTAAATACATGGTCATAGGAAAGTATAAAAGCAAAACATAGAAAATAAATGATGGGTATTAGTGATTTCAAATTGAAATGTGTGGTAAATTATTGCAATTTCCTTCACCGTATGAATAATCATTCGGAACAAGCCAGATCAGAAAAGGTTACATTTCACTCAGCTCGGCATGTATTTTAAGAGTTTCATTTCAAAACAGAAATGTAATAGTTAAAAAGCTATAGCTGATTTAACAACAACTTAAGCATTTTATAGTACTGTAACCTTAAATTATCTATTAACTTGAATAATTTAGCAAAATGGCCATGCCAGCTATTATTTTGTAAAAGTAGGTGTCAACTTTATCTCATCTGGAAGGAAACTGGTTTCAACACTGAACAACAGAGCGCCTATCGAACGCAGAGAACCACCAGTCAAACAAAGCATTCATGAAGGTGAAGAATGTGTAAACAGCTTCTCAGGGAGCCAGGGAAAATATATAACCACTAAAAGTAGTAAATCTATAAAATCGAATAAAGCAGCAGCTGTATTTCTGCAAATCTGCAATCACTTATCTCTCCTCCTGTCCCAGCTTTTCACAAACACATGGAAAAGTCTCAAATGGACAGTAGTTCACCCAGTGTCATTGGACTAAACTGCATTTCTCTTTCAAGAGGACGTCAAAAGACATTCTTTTCTATTTCTGCATGAATACATGTTTGTTATGAAAGAGAAGCTAGGAGATCCATTAGAATGAATACGTTACATTTACGTTTTAGGCATTTATCTAATTCTCTTATCCAGGGACGCGTTCATTGGGTCAACATGGAGGACAGGAGGAGTCCATTCCGGTCCTGGAGGTCCAGCGTCAGGTTTTTATTCCTTCCTGGTGGTTAACGAGTCACACCTGGTCTCAGGTAGATACAGACCAGGCGTGGGTCATTAACTACAAGGGAGGATCAACAGTTTGTATGAGACCGGACCTCCACGATCAAAAATGAACACCCCTGAGGTAGAGGTTCAACGTCTTGCTCAACAGCATGTCAACAAGGCACACAGCTGCTGACGGACAAGATAGTTGTTGCAGCGATCGAACATGTGACTGTTTAGGTATGGGACAGTCTCTCTAACCACTAGGCCAAAGTTCCTCCCATTTCATTATTTCTGCAGTGTTTCTTTCAAATACTATAGTCATCACGTAACTGTCTTTGTACCAAACAAACAGTGCATACAAAAAAACGCTGGAAATATCAGTTTCAGCCCGTGGATACTCATCTTGCACAAATATCCCGTCTGGATTATTTGAATTATGTTAAAACAACAATTCTGCAGATGACAATACGACAGCAGATGTTTGTGGGATGTTCTATGCCTGTTTTTATATACATGTTATCTTCTGGGGGGATCAGAAATGCATTAAACAGATTTGTACCTCTGACATCATGATTCGGTTCTGAGACATTGTTTGGGGTAACGCTGTCATAACATCTCAGAGACACAATAAAATTTGTAACCCCTCGAAATTCTTTTCATACAACCCACAGTTTCCTTAAGGTAGTTCCAAGTCATTTCCAACGCTAATCACTATGGAGTAATCACACTGGAATGTAGGCTTGGCAGCCCAGCGTAGGCCTCTTCTAAATACACAAACGCACTGCGGGATGCTGTCATAAACCAAATGTCAAGCTAATGTGAAGGAACACAGAAGAGCCGGAAATTTCTCGACCGCAGTGGCGGCGGTGTCTTGAATTGAATTCGTCCCTTTTGTATTTCACGAGGGGAGACCGTTTCAAATACCAACACGACAGAGATGCTTTCTATGAATACACACAAGCTAGGGCACAATACGCACAAGCTAGGGTACAATACGCACAAGCTAGGGTACAACACGCACAAGCTAGGGTACAATACGCACAAGCTAGGGTACAACACGCACAAGCTAGGGTACAATACGCACAAGCTAGGGTACAATACGCACAAGCTAGGGTACAACACGCACAAGCTAGGGTACAATACGCACAAGCTAGGGTACAACACGCACAAGCTAGGGTACAATACGCACAAGCTAGGGTACAACACGCACAAGCTAGGGTACAATACGCACAAGCTAGGGTACAATACGCACAAGCTAGGGTACAACACGTACAAGCTAGGGTACAATACGCACAAGCTAGGGTACGTGAGCTGTTCTTGCTGTGGACGTGCCTTGTATATTTCAAATCACAATCTACTGATTTATATTTGGTTTTAATCATTCATCTGTATGAACAACAGAGATACAATTCTAAACCAGCTGTAGCTTTTCATGATGTGTCCTCTACGAATTATGTGTGGACATCCTTTGTATAATTATCTTAAGCGGGAGATGATTTCAAATCATATTCCACCAATTTATAGTGACTTTGTTTTACGGTGGCTCAGAGGGAATGTGGACCACTTACTGTTTTGGTAGCATAAAGTCTGTCCTGATATTAATAGATTGATTTGACATCGAATAACTAAAGCACACTGAGTACATCTCCAGCATGTATCAGCACTCCCAGACAACCCAGAACACAAACACACAGAGAACCATGTGGAGGAAGGGAACGTACACCCCAAGATGATGAAGATTTAGAAGATTTTATTCTGATTTTTAACATGCTGACAGAACGCAGGGTGATTTTGACAGTGATATGGTTAAGAGATAGAGGGATCCATAACACTGTAATCCACAAAACAAGGTCAACATAGTTATTTTGGATGTTTAAATCCTTTAAATCCCTAAAGTCAGTTTCTAATTCACTGTGACTGGAGTTCCAAGTTCTGTCTTTTAATGATGACAGGCGATGACATTATTGGTTTTCTAGCTTTGTTAGAGAGTTGTTCAACCACTAAAATGTAAGGAATGATGATAAGATACACATAATTGTACTTTAAGGTGGATTTTTGCTACAACATTATTTGTTTTAAAAAGCAATTGAATACTGCTGCTGTAAGGCCGTGGAATAATGCTATTTGTAGGAATGGAGTCATTGGCAACATACGCACACTATAAGGCAGCTGAATAATAATATATATTAGTTAGCTAAATAACACTAGTTGGTTCATAGTGATGATTATCATAATCATAGTCGATCAGTCACAATCCTAACCACAATGACTAATGGCAATAATTGTAGCAATGGCAATAATGAGATCATCTGGCTATGTGTCTGTTCTGCTGTCTTGACCAGGCTTCTCTGATCTGATCTCTGATCTTGAGAGGACTACCTTGGATAAATACAATAAAAACTTACTGAGTGAGTCTTGCCTCCTGCCATAGGTTGGTAGGAGATCTTGTAGTTCTGGACAGGGCCAGGAGCGTGGTCCCACTTCACCGTCAGTGTGGTGGTGGTGGCGTTGAACACCATCAAGTTCTGGGGAGGACCAGCAGGAGCTGGGGGCATACACATAGTTCAATTAGATTCATAATAATGATATGATGATGATGATGGTGATGATGATGATGATGATGATGGTGATGATGATTATGGTGATGATGATGATTATGGTGATTATGGTGATGATGGTGATTATGGTGATGATGACGATGGTGATTATGGTGATGATGATTATGATGATGACGATGGTGATTATGGTGATGATGATTATGATGATGATGATGATGGTGATGAGATGGTGATTATGGTGATGATGATGGTGATGGTGATGATGATGTGGGTGGTAATGGTGAGTATTGGCAACACAATGGTTGCAGGGCCTGGAACAGCAGATCCCAGCTCCCACAATCCCTTGGGTCATCTTGGACGGAACCACCAGAATGATGACAAACACAATATAAGCGAACATGGAGTTTGAAGCAGCTGTGAAACAGGGTTGGGGTCAAGTCCCTTTCCAATCAATCAATTCAAAATATAGCTTGAATATCAATTAACTTTGTCTGTTTGAATGTTTAGTTTCTGTCTATATTGAATTCATTTTCTGTATTCCTTACAATGAATTCATAATTTAATCTATCATTTATTGTAACTGATTTGGTTGATTTTCATATGTTACCATATTTATCCCTTTAATTAGGTTTGATATGACAACATTCTCCACCTGCCAAAAGATTTTAATAATTATGTTTTGATTTTGAAATATGTTGCTTTAAAAGTGCTTTGAACCCAACCCTACTGTTGATGACAGTACAACAAATGGCCACATGTGAAAACCATTATATGATGACGAGGGTGCACACTGATGAAGGATGAAGTGACGACATGAGAAATGATGTTACAACATGAAATGAATGCCACTGTGACATGAGAAATGGCATAAATACAAAATGGTTGACAGTGATATTATAACAAAATGGTGGACAGTGGTATTAAAAACAAAATGGTTGACAATGAAGTGTCTGTGGAGGACCATCCATTGCTGGTTAATTTTCAAACATTTGCATTTGAAGCTCTGAATCTGCATTCACACCACTATCAACCAGTTGCCAATTCAAGTTAACTACATGTAATTACTATCTGTAGTGCCAATGATGTTGCTAAGACAGGCAGATTATATAGAAACGTTAAAATGTGACAGGTGACTGCGTCAACATCTGTTGACATATCTCTGGTTGTGTAATATGACTTCTGGCCTCTGGTTTCACGAGTTGCGTGTGGTGTGAACACAGAGGTGAGGCACAGAAATGCGCATGCAGTTACGAATTCACAAAAAGTGTGCTTCCACCGCTACACCATTGTGGCCCTTGTTACCATGACAACCATAATCATGAACATTAACATGAAAATGTGCTTCTCCTTTTCAAATGACATACCGTTCGCAGACACTAGAAAGAGACATTGAGAAAACAGAGAGTTATTTCCACGTGTAGTACATGTGTGAGGTCTTGTGAGAGTAAAATGTGACTGCAGAGTGTCGGGACCAGCGGGAGCGCGGCTAGCTTACACGTGCGCTCGCTTCCCATTAGGTCCTCGCTCTCCGACTCGTCCGGGTAGATGGCCGTGACGGTGACGTCATACAGGGTGTCGGGGTCCAAGTTCTCCAGAACATGGGTGGTTTCATCGTTATTCAGGATGGCCTGCAGGAGACAGAAGAAAGTAGGTGGTCTATTCTGCTACTGTGATAATAGAGTTTCAATATCATGAACGCAAATAACATGTGGAGATGATTTCATTTCATCATGAGTTTTTGTACTAACTAGAGGGGAAAATTAAAAATGTGGGCATAAATTAAATCTATGAAGGACAGGAAATAACCAAAATTGAACAAAGAGACATATCTATTGCATAAGTGGAATTGAATGGTTTTACTTAGGTACTGGCATGATATCAACATACTTTTCAAAGTGTGGCAAAAGGCCCTCTGAAATGGCAAGCCACCAAAACCACATTAATCATTTCAACCACAATGGTTCTTCTTTAAGTCCAACAGATTAAAAACAAAACAAAAAAAAACTCATATGACAAGGCAATTTGTTTCATTTTGCACTTAAGATCTCTTTTTTCATGAATTGTTCCATTGCATGGCGATGCCGTCCAACCGAAGAAAGGAAATTCTCATGCTCCGATAAAATCAACATACATATTGGAAGTTATTGTCTCCCTTCTTGGTCCAGCCGATGCGATAGAGGGCCACGTCTGGAGCGCCATGCTCCCAGGAGGCTCTGAACGAGGTCTGGGTCACCTCAGAGAACCGCAGGTTCTTGGGGGCAGGAACCACATCTGTTCACATGTATAGAAAACAACAAGGGGGTCATGATTATGATTAAGCTGTGTGTGCGTGTGTGGTTTTGTGTGTCTGTGTGCGTTTTATTTGCCTTTGTCTTTGTGTGTGTCCACGCATGTCCTTTTGTTTGTATGTTTTTGCATGCATGTGTTTATGAATGTGTGTGCCTGCTGGTTTGCATGTGTGTGTAAATGTTGAAACAACTTTTCCACAGTTCACCTGGGATTAATAATAAACAAGGCCAATGCAGTAAAAAAAATCTCACACACACACACACACTGGTCCAGACATGTGTGATGAGAATGCGTCCAGCCCTGAAGGCTGAGAGACATAATGGTTGGGTTCAGACCAGGAGAAGGGAGGCTAGGCAGCAGTAGCCTGCAGATCAGAGAAGCAGTTTTGTGATCAGAAGGTTGCTGGTTTTAATTTAAAAATTTGGCTGGGAGTTGACAGAGAAATACTCTCCCCTCCCTCAATACCTGGCAAGGTGCACTTAGGCACCCAACCCCTATCTGCTCCAGTGAAGTGGCTCATTAAAAAGACTGGTTGAACAGGAGACCAGGGTGGCCAACAGTAGGAATCTGTGGTTGTTCTTGGCCTCTCTCAGGTGAGATAAATAAAAAAGTTAAAAGAAGATAAACCAGAGGGGTTTCCACCTGTGATGGCGTGTCCGAGCATCGGGGTTCCAGGGCCCTCGGCGTAGATGGGTGTGACGGCCACGTCGTACTCCGTCTGGGAGATGAGGCTCGACAGGTCCAGGGTGGTGACGTCACCGTTGACTTCAACCTGACCGGCGTGAAATTCAAATGAGGGTTTGCAGTGAGTTAAAAAGGTGCAAAATAATTAAAGTTTTATTTATTTTATTTATAGCTGTTGTTGTTGTTGTGATTTACATCAACATATGGACTGTTTTACTGTGGCACATTTATTGAAAATCGTCATCTCCCTTGTTTGTATCTGTGTTTAAAGTCTTCTTGTTAGCTGCTTGTTAAAATGTTTTATTAATACATTTGACTTGACCTGGACCTGACCTTACACGAAGCATCTTCAATCCTACTTGAAATAAAAACAAATATTTCCCAACAGTCTAAGAATAGAGATGAATGTGTTAGTTAGTTTCAGGGAATGTTGGTAGCAGAGATGTCTTTTGAGTTTTCCATTTCAGAAGGAAAAGCTCAGAAAAGACAGCGGTGAAGAGGAAAAATCCTTTGCCCAGCAGAAATAAATCCATAGTGTGGTGTTCTTCAGACAGGAAGCCTTCAGAAATAAACCTGGAGAGGAGCTGCTTTGGTTGGTTGGTTGGTTGGTTGGTTGGTTGGTTGGTTGGTTGGTTGGTTGGCTGGTTGGTTGGTTGGTTGGCTGGCTGGCTGGCTGGCTGGTTGGTTGGTTGGTTGGTTGGTTGGTTGATTGGTTGGTTGGTTGGTTGGCTGGTTGGTTGGTTGGCTGGCTGGTTGGGTGGTTGGCTGGTTGGGTGGTTGGGTGGGTGGTTGGTTGGTTGGTTGGCTGGTTGGTTGGTTGGTTGGATAGTTGGATTGTGTGATGTGTTCCATCACAACAATCTGGAAACTTCTCGCAGGTGTCCACCAACAACACCTCACGGTACAGATTCATCCCAGACTGTTTATCTTCGGCTGACA